>NGKI01000021.1:656660-671695 GCA_002162615.1 Myriosclerotinia duriaeana
TTTCAAAACGCTGACTCTGAGAGTGTGACTCAGGCTTGCTTACCTTCTTGATAGCGCACTCTAGATCATCAACCCTGTGTCTGACTTTGTAGACCGCACCAAAGCCACCTTTCCCCAGTAGACTAATCTGTTCCCATTCTCTGTTGTAGATTGATCTATATTGGAAGGGGTTTGCAGTCAAGGCAGCCGACGAGAAAGGATTTTTGGGAATAATTGCGACATTGAGATTTGAAGATTCAAAGTGAGATATACCAATTGATGAAGATGATGCTAAAGAAAGGGGGGAGGTTTGACTAAAGGTTGAATTCTGTACGCGCTGCGATGCAATGTTTGTGAGAATCGAATCGAAGGTCGAAAGGTAACCCTCACGTAAAGTCGCAAATTGACGACTTGCAAGCTCATCTGCTCTAGGAAGTACCCCAGATTTACGAAGCTCGCCTGCCATATGGCTAAAGAGACCCTGAGCTAAACGTCGGATATCTGGATGGTTTTCTGGCAACTGGTCATCTGGTGCACGACCAGAGTTTAATGTGGTCAAAGCTTGTGCCTTACATCTTGCCTCGATCAAGGAGAGGTAAAAGAGAGTGGATTGTTGATTGTTTGATTGTTCAATTGGCAATTGTACACCACCAAATCTCGTCAAGGTGGTGGAGGGAGCTTGGCGAGGAAGATTGATATCTTCTGTGGATGAATCATGCTGAGATTCTTGATCCCTCGTTTCCTCATTGCTGGAGAAGCTTTTCTTGTTGCTAGTAGAAGCAGAAGGCATTGTAATCCACCTACTTCGTCCTCGGACGATTCTCGATATCGAACTGACGTCTAAACATTGAATTGCCGATATATAGCAGACGAAGAGATAGGAGAAAAAAGTGCGTGCAGTTGTAAACAGTAGGTTCACAAACTTGGTATGAGAGGAGAGTTGAGTTGAGTCAGTCTTATGATGAGTATGAGTCTGGCTACTTCCTTTATGCTTTTCTAGATCTGTCCTTATTGGAATCTGGCATTCAAAGGGCTCGGCTCAAAAGATTGACCTGACTGTACCTAGGTAGGGCTATGAGGCTGCACCGAGCTCTAGAATAGTCATCGAAGCTTCTGTCCAATTCTGGGTTGCTCAGGCCCCGTAAAAGTGGGTCTTACATCAATTAAGTCACGTGATAATATCGAATCACGTTGCGGTGAGACGCGGCAATATCAGAATCGCGACTGCGGTACCGGTACTTGGTCGCAAAAAAGAAGTTGAATCTCACTGAATCTTGTTCCCAAATAACAACGACACAGGGTTTCGCCGATTTCAAGAAAGATTTGAGATATTATTGCAAATACCATTGAACTAGCTATGGAATAAATGGTCCATCACTAGATCAGATATCGCTGGCTCTTCCATTTGTGGTATTGTCGCGCTCGTGTGTAACGGACAGAACGGAACGCGTTATATGATTAGAGGGTCAAGTGATTTCTCTTTCGTTTTAGTTTTGGTTTTGTTTTTGGTTGGAGAATTAAAGGAGAAGATTTCTGCGAGGAGGGTCATTTATAAGATCGCTAAGGAATCTTTTGAGGAAGGACCTATGGTGAATGCATTCCTTACCGGTAAACGCATTGCATCACGGCCTTGTTCTACTGTAAAAGACATCCTTCGGGACCAGAGCCTTTTGACCCTGTCTTCTTCGGAGGATTGGATGGAAGGTTGGGGACCTCTCCATCAAAAAAAGGATTCGTACGCTCGAAAATCGACTGCTACCGACGGATGATGGTTTGTCAGGGACATACAATACGAAACACTTCAATCAATAGCTGTTAGTTCTCTACATACTTAGGGCCATTGAGGGATTCAATAAATTGAAGAGAAATTTATTATCAACCATTACTGACTGTCGAACTATTTCGCCTTCGAATCTTTCATGGTCGCTTCGAAACGTTTGATAGTTTCAGTCAAGTATCCTTTTTATTACGAGTGCCATCCAGTTGGCTTACCACCAGTGGTATTTACTGATTGGAGGATTGAAATTAAGTAGGTATATCTAGGGAGGAACCAATAGTAGTTCACTGGTTCTCAACTCTACTGCCTGCCGCTTAAGATATTCCAATCAATCTCAGTCATATTGCGGAAGGCCCCAGAAAATCAGATCGTTTAATCCAAGGACTAACCCATACGAGGAGCCGTTCTTGGTGACTGAAACCAGAAAAAGTGAATTTGGGGGCACAATCTCACCACAAATTTGACGTACAACAATATTAGCTTTAACTCTACGCGTTTCGCATCGCAGATAGCTATCGCACTGTCATTTTCTTCGGATCGAAACTCGATAAAGATTATATCATACCCCTTCTGTACCTTGTTTTATCCATTTTCCATAGGCAAAAAACTACGACGCCTGTATTTATCAAACATTTACTTTACGGCAAAGTTCGACACCGATTAAGTCATGAGAACACTTCCGTGGAAGACCAAGGGTGGTTCGACTACAGTAAATCATCCGAAGAAGAAAAATATTGCATCAGTAGGCAGGTCTACGAAACGCCCACGCGTTGAGGCATCTCCTTCAGACAGTGATGAAGATGCCGACCTTCCGCGCAAGCAGGTTAAAGCTCAAAATCCTAGTGTGAACCCCGGTGATCAGTCGGTGCTCTGGATATCTTACTAATTTCGATACAGGTCGTGAACCATCTACATCGCCTCCACCCGAACCTCCCTCTGAAAGGTTGGTCCTACTATAAGACTATCTATCTATACGTTGCTGATCAAGTAATTAGTTTCATGGAGGAAGGCGAAGAATATGACGATAAATATCGCATCGTTGAAGACGAGTTTTTGACGGTAGCCAAGTCATTTACAGTACATTTACACACGGCTGAATACAAAAGGCTTGGAAAAATAGCCAAAACACGAAATGCCGATACTATCAATTCTATATTAAGGCCGGTTGTCGGTAGAATGCCTGACGCGACCAAGCGTAAGGCCGAAGAGGTTACAAGGTCGAAAGATCAGCGAAATATCTTGGAGAAATTAGTCGGGAAGAAAGAAGCCGGAGTTTCGGATGATAGTGATGAAGAAGCCTTGCCCTTTGTCGGAACTTCACTTTATGGTCTGATGACAAGTCCGAAGAAAAGAGGAATATCACTGATGAAGATCTCTTCTCCCACCAAAACTACGAGAGCAGCTGCAGGATTTTGCAACCCCTCCAAAATGAAAGCCGTACAACGCGCAAGCTCTCCAACTATAAAACGTGAGACTAAATCTATAGATCTGGATCCAGAGTCTACGGCTTCCGAAGATGATGATGACGATCTTGATGGGCCTATTTCGGCTCCGAAGCTTTCGTCCTCTAGACCGAGTACCAAGGATATCGTGTATACCAAGCCAATAGCCGCATCGATTGGACCAAGGCCAGCGAGGTCTAGTGCGCTACTAAGCTCGAAAACTTCCGCGACTCTCGGTACCAACCTTTTCCAACCGACCAAAACGCCAATGGAAGATTCATCATCTCATCCTTCCAATACTAAAGACAGGATAGCAAGACGAATCGCGCAGGCAAAACTTGTGAAGAAACAGGAGGAAGAAGATAAAAAGAAGCTTGATATCATACCTACATTCTGAGGATCATTTAAAAACTACGTGTTGATTTTGTAATCACTATTTTAAATCGCATACGATTCACGAGCCTCACACGGCATGGCGTCAATTACGGACTATGAGAAATTAATTAATTAGACGCAAAGCTAAACGAGAGACGTTTTGCGGATTCTTATGCCTTGAAAGGAGTCTCGTATGGTGCTTCAGCTTGCGGTGTGATACGTGCGAGATGCCTACGAGCTCCACCCGACCAATCAACAAGAGCTGTGTGGGTTGCCACTCTGTTGTCCCATACGACCACAGTCTTTGGTGCCCATTTGACTCTCACATGAAAGTCGGCTCCCTGTGCGATGTGGTCATATAAGAAGTTCTATGGAACAGTTAGATCATCGTGAATATTGGATGCAAATATCGAGGAGGTATTACCAATAACATATCACTTTCCTCTTGTTTGAACCCAACTATATTTCGAGTGACTGGGAAAGGAAGGTCAGCATTGCGCATGCAAAGTGGAAGATACTGATACTCACATTGTTTGTTGACATACAATGCCTTTTCTCCGGTCACAGGGTGCGTTCGGACAATAGGATGAACATTCACAACAGGCTCCCTACGAGCAATACCGTTTCTATAGCGAGAAGCGTTCACTTGCTCAATTCCAGAGTGCGTTGCAGAGAGTCCATGCAGACGCTCTTTGAAAGAATCACTCAATCGATTATATGCTTCGACACCATTGGCAAAAAGGGTATCCCCTCCGGTTTCTGGGACGTCGAGAACGTATAAGAAAGTTGTTCCTGGTGGCTGCTTCTCATATGTGACATCCGAATGCCATGCTACACTATTGGTTCGAGTCTCGAAGAACTTTTCAGCTGTCTTGTCACCAGCTGCTCTGTGTACTAGATGGACTTCAGGATACCCGGCTGGAGCACCAGATGTAGGGTGAATATGGGGTCTTCCAAAATATCGGCCGTATTCGATAGCTTCGGCTATTGGTAGATCTGCAAAATCTTGATCTCTGAAAGCTACGACTTTTCTCTCTGCAACAAATCGAGCCAATTGATCTTTACCGGCATTGCTCAGCTTACTCAATTGTACACCCTTAATTTCTGTACCCATCACTGGTGTCAGTTCGGTTGCCTCTACACCTGGGGCAAGTAGTTCTGGATAGGTTTTATCGGCATCCAGTCCATGGTCTCTGTGGTCGAAAATCTCAAGAGGTGGGTATGTCACATCGTCCCATGTTGGAAGGTAATTTGGGTACTAAGATCAGGCATTAGAATGATCTTATTAAACCACTCTTGATGGATCTTTTGGAATACGTACCGACGCAGCAGCAAATTTACCAACTCCTTTCTCCTCGACTTCCTTATCAAATGATGTGGGTGAAAGTTCTTTATAGTTTCCAAGCTCGTCACGAGTAAAACTTGCATTCGCAGGCTTCTTCACTTGAGTTGGAAGAGTGACTGTTTCAGTCGCTGAAGGTGCCATTGTACTTGATGTTGTTGTTAAGGATGTACCTATTGGACCTTGAGTTATTCGACCTTGAGTGTAAAGTCCAGAGTCTTTGTTTTCTCAGTCGGACAGGATTTGACAAGGCTTAAATACAACACAAGTTGAATATACCTCGTTCGCCAAACCTACCATATCGAGCCCGTCAATGCTTGGATAAAAACATCATACATGGTTCTCATTGGGGCTTCTCCTCACTGACTACTCCGCAAGATCTAATCACAGACGACGATTGAATAGTAACGCGCTCGAGACGTCCAATGCGCAAGCAAAGAGATATGACACGCAATTTGGTGTAGATGATCTTTAAGATATCAGGGTGGCTATTGGTCGGAGAATGATGGTGCAATTGTGCCAAACGATCACGAATTGGAATTTTGCTGCAGAGCTGCAGAGCTGCAGAGTGGAGATATCGGTAATATAGCAAGAGAAAGTTGTATTTATCCGCTGCTTACAAAAATGATATTGTACCTGCCCAGGTGAATCAAGATGAGCTTTCTAAACGTCTTGAATTCTCCGCCGAATACTTATTAGGCGCGAGGGGGGAGTGATATTACACGTGATGGGCTCACTCATTTAAATCACGTGTAAATAGAGAAAAAAAAAGCTTTTGAAGCAGTAACTTAGGTGGGCTTCACTTTTATCGTTATTTTTGAGATGAATAGTAACTTCAGATTTGGTTTAACAGAAAGTAAGAATTTTTGCCTCATTTGGCCACTCACCAGACTCCCGAGGTCATTTCACATCATGCTGAGAAATCGATGTGTTCAAGTGGTCACTAAGGTAACCCGTAGTAGGTTAATCATTGGTCCACCGTAGCGAGCGTCATTCTCTACTTACCTACCCGACCTAGTGTACTTGTTTATCTCTTCTGCGGGGCAACTAATTTTCTCTTTTATCAAAATTCCACCACCAAAAGAAAAAAAAAGTCTTAGGAAAATACCGCCATCATGTCTGCTATGGATGTTGACGACGCGCCGGTATCTATTGCCTCAAGATTTCAGGGAGAAGAGCAAAAGACTGGTGCTACGTAAGTGTCTTTCTCAGAATTTTCAGAATTCTCCGGGTCTCCATTGCTAATAATTTTGAAGTATTCTCTGCTGTAACTGTGGCGCTGCTATCGATGGAACAACCTCCGCCGGCGCACTCTGTTATGACTGTGTAAAACTTACTGTCGATGTATCGCAAGGTATTCAAAGAGAAGCCACCGTACACTTCTGCCGAGATTGCGAACGTTGGTTACTACCACCTCAAACCTGGATCCAAGCTTCACTCGAATCCCGAGAACTTCTTGCCCTATGTCTAAAGAAGCTTAGAGGTTTACACAAAGTCCGGATTATCGACGCGAGCTTCATTTGGACGGAACCCCATTCTCGAAGAATTAAGGTCAAGCTCACTATACAAGATTCGGTATCCGATGGCGTGGTGTTGCAACAGGCATTTGAGGTCGAATATGTTGTTGCCTATCAACAATGTCCCGATTGTGCGAAATCTTATACTGCGAATACTTGGAGAGCTTGTGTACAAGTTAGGCAAAAGGTTCCTCACAAGAGAACTTTCTTGTATTTGGAACAGTTGATCTTGAAGCATGGTGCACACAAGGATACTATCAATATCAAGGAAGTGAAGGACGGTTTGGATTTTTTCTTTGCGGCAAGAAATTCAGCGGAAAAGTTTGTCGACTTCTTGGGCTCCGTGGCCCCGATTACAGCAAAGAAATCCCAGGAACTCATTTCTATGGATATTCACACATCTACCAAATCCTACAAGTTCTCATTCTCCGTCGAGCTGGTCCCGATTTGTAAGGACGATTTGGTTGCGCTTCCGATTAAGTTGGCAAAGTCTGCTGGAAATATTTCTCCTCTTGGTCTCTGCTACAGAATTGGTAATTCTATCAATATTCTCGATCCACAATCTCTCCAGACTGCGGAAATCAGTTGCCCTATATACTGGCGTGCACCATTCAAGCCTCTGGCCGATGTGCAGGAATTGGTCGAATTTATCGTTATGGATATTGAGCCTCTTGGACCTATAAAGGGACGATGGGCACTTGCTGAGGCTACCGTTGCTCGCGCATCTGACCTCGGATCAAACGACAAAACCTTTTACACAAGAACGCATCTCGGAAATGTAGTTCATCCAGGAGACTCTGTCATGGGATATATGATGACAGGCACCAATTTTAACAGCCCTCAATACGACGCCCTCGAAGAATCCAACAATTATGCATCAAAAATTCCTGACGTAATGCTCGTCAAGAAATTGTACGCAAGAAAGAAGAAGTCTAAGAACAGGAACTGGCGTCTCAAGCGTATGGGTAAGGAAGAAGGAGAGGTCTTACCCAAGAAGCAAGACCAAGAGAAGATGGATAGAGATTATGAGATGTTCTTACAAGATGTTGAGGAAGATCATGAGTTGAGACAGACACTTGCATTGTACAAGGCTCAACAGGCTCAAAAGGAGGCGGATGCTATGAGTGTAGCGGAGACTAGTGATGGTGAAGATGAGACACCAAAGATTGATATGAATGAGCTACTGGATGACTTTGATGAGCTTAACATGAAAGATGATCAATGAGTTTAACCTTCTTCTGATGGCGGTTCTTTTATATCCTTGGGTGGCGTTAGGTAGATGCGGCGTTTGGCTGTTGTTCACACAACTTAAAATGTCTATGAGGTCGGGAGGTATGAGGGCAATCGAGTATTTGGCTAAGCTCGAGGTAGCAGAATGACTGGATGAAAATCATATATGCTAGTGCACTATCTATCACTATTTTTCTCAATTTCTCGGATCTATATCAAAATCTATGTGAAATGCAGAATGTTTAATGAACTCCTAGTTCACCAGAGCTATTTGATTTTCCCCGCCGGCTATTTCAACCCCCAGATATTGTCCGATCCAATAACATGTATATGCCTCTCATTTCATTTTTCAGAGTCAAAGCTCATCGTCTTCCTTCTCCTTACCGCTCCGTGCCTAGTCAGTCCCATGCATCCAATCCATAAGATGCAATGTTCCATAATAAACACCTATGCATTCCAATATGGTTGCACAAAATCATGCCCGCTATGCTCAGCGGTTCCAACCAAATATAAATAATCAGTAGTATAAATAACCAGTAGCAATGTTGCAAACGCAAAGAAAAGTCTTCCCCGATAATCCCAGTCTGTTTTTACAACGTCGTTGGTATGTTTGAAGATTATAATCATGGCGATAATTGGTATCAATAGTGAGATTACCTTCGCTGCCTGATCACAAAATATAGACGAAGGGACGAAGATGTCTAGTCTAGAGGTTATATGCCTTTCGTTCTGCTCCAGCATCTTTTCAATTTCGTCTAAGTGGTGATGAAAGGGTGAATAGGATATACAGTAAAGGTACTGCATGCAGACCCAATTGCACCAGTAGATCCGCGCGAGCCTTTGGGCGATGGGACTTTTATCGGTGTTTATCGCTTTGATGAGTTGCAGGACCATATGAATAGCCAACTCCCATTTTGGTCTCTCGGTAGAATCCCGAGTAGCTTGTGGGAGTTAACGTGTCCCGTTTGATATGGGTGCAGACCTCTAGGCCCATCGATTCGCCTGAAAATCAACGTGTCCCGTTTGATATGGGTGCAGACCTCTAGGCCCATCGATTCGCCTGAAAATCAACGTGCATATGACATCCCGATGAGAAAATTTCTTGAAAGTCCAACGAAATAGGTAGAGTATGATGGCGAATAATTCTACCGTACACAATAGGGGTGAGAAGCGCCAGACGTTTAAGGCGCTGCTTTCACGGACAAAACTAAGGAGCCTTGCAGTTGAGCTGAGAGGCCTAGCATCAATACATTTATGATGAAAAACAGCAATTCCACCTGAAGGTCGGTTATGGAAGGGTATGATACCGTGCTGGCAGTAGTACTGATCTCTGTTTCCGTCTTGGTTCCTTGATTCCAATCGAACTCTGTAGAAAGAGTATTAGGAAGTGGAGCAAAAATAATTTACCATGACTTACGACACAACCTCCACCCTGCGGTCAGCCTCATTATTTGGACCCATGCATCTACAGAAACAAAACGTACTCTTGAGAGTGTATCAAACGGAGAAAATGCAGTATCATTGGATGAAAAATGTTGGTTCATCGATGGCGCCCGTTCTCAACTTCAGAAGCTACCAAATGCATGTAGCCGTACCTAGGCACAAACGAACGAACAAACGAATGCCAAATTCAAGTCACAAAGCAGGGAATATATCGCTCGAAAATTCAATATTCTTTGATCTAGTCCCGCTAATAGAGGTAATTCACTCGAATGAAGGTAGCTATTGGTATTTTCTATCTGTTAAAATGCAAAGGCTCGAGAACCAAAGATTCTCAAGAGAAGAATTGCGGTGAATAGAGCAACTGAACCAAAAAGTGAATGTTCATGTAACCGAGTGGTAATTTGCATTCACCTACAGAAACTACTTAATCTTGCAGGCTGCAGCGCCAATATGGTGATTCACTTTGTAACGCATGCCGTAGAAAACTCCAGCTTAAGCTTAAGATCCTCTCCATCAACCCACCTTCAAATCCTCTCCTATTTCAAAAAATCATCACAGAATGTATGGCGCACGAACATCTCGTCGTCGCTTCGTACCAAATCCCCGCTATCCAAGAGACACTCGCGTTCGACCCCGTAAGCCTAAGTGGCATGGAAAGGGATATCGTGAATATGGATACATACTCTTCTTCCAGTTACATCGATCCTGTGAATTAGGTCGGGGGTAAGTGTGACGAGATCAAGTTCTGCGGTGTTTTGATGCTGTCATGGACTCACGTCTTATAGATTCAGTCGCTACTTTGAGTCCGATGAGACGAAAAACATGCATGAGCTCCTCAATGGCATTCAACGTAATTTAACCTACCACTGACTTTGATGGCTTTGTAAAAGAACACATGCTGACTATGAATCAATAAAGGTGAAGTAGAACGTGAATATCGATTGCCGGAGCACTTGCATTTCGAACTTTTCGTTCGAAGAACCAAGATCATAGGCGAAGATGCACTAGTCGGAAGTGTCTTTGATGGCGGAGAAACTGTTTATACCAAGGTTTATGACAATGAGGGTATTGAGTATGTCAGCGTGGGACTTTTTGGTGGCAACTGGCAGGTGAAGGGAAGGATTCGTAGAATTGAGCTACCCTTTTAAGGCTTACAAGGATTCTTTCTGGTGTCTGTGAAACCAGCAACCAGTATAATAAATACTCGGAGCACCTGGGCATAAAATGAAAACACCTTGACCAGTCCCTTAATCTTCGTCAAAGTAACCAATATCATGTTGAAATTCAAGATGCCACATGGTGACGGGATAACATCTGGTGGTCGGTTTGTTCTGTATCCACGTTCTTCCAGAGACACAAGAGCTAGAGCTCGTAAACCAAAATGGGATGGCAAGAGATATCGTGAATTTGGGCATAATCTATTCTCTCAATTCTATCCATCATTCGATGCTAGCGGATGCGCTGAAATTCCATTCTTCCGAGGGACCGCAGCAATACATTAGTTGATTCATATTATAGATTTAGTAAATATATAGAAAGTAGCAAAAGGGGTGATATGTGGGAGCTTCTACGAGAACTGGAGTGTAATCTGCGGATTTCCCAATTGTCACATTGATGGTATATGCTAGTTGATGAGACGCACGACAAATTGGGAGGGAACCATGATTACCGGATGATCTTCATTGGGAGTTTTTTTGTTGGAAGAACGAAGATTGAAGGCGAGGAAACACTGAAAGGTGGTTTGCTAGATTGAGGAGAGATTCTATATGCGAAACTTATCCGATGATGAGGGCTTTGAGTTTAGAAGGCATTGAAGTGAATGGAAACCTGCGATGAGGAGGTTGAGGTTGCTAGGCACTTGGTCACAATTACCCCACGGTAGTTTACCAACTCTAGCACGAGCAGATTATAGTACCAATTATCAAGGGCAGGAAACAACGATACCACAGAGATAACTAAGGAAGCCTCTTGCATCTACTCTTCAAAGAAGACACCTAATTCGTCTTCATTTCAGAAGCATGGATAGGAAAATCTCTTACCACATAAATATAACCTTTCCATGATAAAAACTTTTCAAGACATCCACCCGCCGATAATTAAGCTATACCTATAGATCTACCCACAGTAGGCGGACAAGCTTCTGGAAAGTTGGTGGAAGAGGAATAGATGATCCCATTCCATCTAGGCGTCCCTTATATCGGGTAGGCTTACAAATACAACATCTGAATGTCCATCTGTTCGTGGAACAACGAAATAATGTGCGCGGTAGACTTTATCCGAAGAAGCCCAAAGTTTGAAAAGAAGATTGCTGGTGAAAATCTACAAGGAGAGAGCACATGGGAGCCTGTGAGACGCGGAGAAAGTAACTATTCTCCTCTTTGAAGCACGATTGTACAATACAACTCATCAATTCCGTAGCTACGACGCGAGAACACCTCAATATGCCGAATAGCTTCAGAGTCGAGTTCTGGTGAGGAGGTGTGACAATGGTGGGTTATGTGACCAACAGATAGGAGCGATCTACTCCAGAGAAGAGCACGTGGATGTATATATATATATGATCAAAATGGGACTCAATGACATGCAACAGCACTGCAATGACAAAGGTTTTGGTTCCTCGGGGCCGGGAGAAGTTTGGAGGATTGAATGGAGGTGGGGAGAATGAGGATATTCTTCTGGGGTATGTTCATTTCCTCCAGCGACGACGTGAAGACGCAAGCGATTATCCAGCGGAGTATTAGACATTTGAACGATACTAGATGTCTTTTCTCTCATTTATAATTCTCTCATAGTGGAGTGGTTATTGTGAAAGTGATTTGATGGAGAAATATTGAACAGTGCGAGATATCCTTCTTTCGTCGCCCGTTCCCATTATACAATGAAGTATCTTACAGCCGACCAGCGAGGACTTGAACCATTAGAGGAGATTTTTAGGATGTTGTCACGTATACCTACACGTGATCAGCAAGTTTTTGTTGCCCACAATCTCATCATTCCATCCTCCTGCCAATCTCACTCATCTCAAATCCCCATTTCTCACTCATCGCCATGATTGATGAACATCTCGTCTATTACGATACGAAAATGAAGGGGCTATTTTACAAAGCATGATAAAGCAAGATATTAACTCGATGTCAAGAAAATATACAAGGTATCAAACAATCTCAAATTATTGACTGACGTCGTTTGATTAGACTACCAATATGACTACCAATATGACGTAGGTAGGTAAGGAGTATTTCCTCCGATGTCTTTATCAACAATCATTTCTCCCCCGCATTTTGACATTTCGATATATGAATTCCATATTTTCACATCTATTTTCTCTTTTCCATCAATTAGTTCATCAATTGAAATCAAATACTATACGCATACAATCAATCAATTGAATTGGTTATTCAAAATGGCTCTCAGTCAAGCAGCAGCTCTCCTCGAGAAAGTCATGGGTCATGATACAAATGCTACCACCGAACAGGATATCACAAATCCAGGAAGGGATCGTCAAAAGTATGCGGATCCAAGTGGCGAGACCATGAAGGCTCTGTGTTGGATGGGGAAGAATAATGTTAAGATGCGTGAGTTTTTCTGGTTGACAGTATCAGCATCACATATCTAACATGCCTTTCTGTGAACAGAGGAAGTACCAAAGCCAAGAGTCGTTGAAGATAGAGATGTGATCCTAAAAGTCACCGGAAGTACTGTGTGTGGAAGTGATCTCCATTTACTTCATGGCTCTGTTATAGAGATGGAGAAGGGAGATATTCTCGGTCATGAATTTTGTGGTGAAGTTGAGTCTATGGGACCAGGTGTAAAGGGACTACAGAAGGGTGATCGTGTGGTTGCTAGTTTCCAGATTGCGTGTGGCGATTGTTACTATTGTCAGAAGAAACAATCATCGCAATGTGAAAAGACGAATAGTAATACCATTGAAAATGGAATGGTATGCCTCGATCTTAGTCGTTCAATCGACATCAGATGCTAATGTCAATAGTACGGAGGAAGAACAGCTGGAATGTTTGGCTACTCTCATTTCACAGGTGGATTTGCTGGTGGTCAAGCAGAATATGTCCGAGTTCCATTTGGAGATGTCAATCTTCTCAAGCTTCCATCAAACGTTCCAGATGAAAAGGGTCTTTTCTTATCAGATGTCATCTGTACATCTTGGAACTGTGTTGTCGATACTGGAGTTGAGAAGGGAGATGTTGTTGCTATTTGGGGTGCTGGTAAGTGATCATTAATCAATCGGTCATCTGTCCTAACAATATCCAGGCCCAATCGGACAAATGTGCGCAGAATTTGCTTTCATGAATGGTGCGTCCCGAGTCATTATGATAGACAGCAACTGGAGATTAGACTTTGTCAAATCCAAGATCCCCAAAGTGGAACTCCTCGATTTTAGCAAACTACCCCGAGGAACTTCAGTCACCACCAAACTAAAGGAAATGGTTCCCCGCGGACCAGATGTCGCTCTAGAATGCGTAGCAGGTGAATACGCAAAGGGCTGGGCCCATTACTTCGAGATGCTGCTCGGTATGGAAACTGATACCTCCGAAATCATCAACGAAATGATCACTTCCGTTAAAAATTACGGTCGTTGTGGCATCACCGGTGTTTACGTCGGTTACACGAATCATTTCAACATTGGAAGTTTAATGGAGCGCGGTATCCGTCTCATCGGTAATGGACAAGCTCCAGTACATATGTACTGGGAGAAACTCCTCGAAATGATTGAGAAGAATGAATTTGATCCTCTTCAAATGGTTTCACATCGGGTTTCGCTCGATGAACTTGATGATGTTTATTATAAGTTTGAGAAGAAGGAGGATGGCATGCAAAAAGTTTTTGTGCAGACTAAGTTTTCTGCGCCGGCGGCTCCGGGTAGTCCAAGTCTTACGATTTATAGGCAATGAGGAATGAAATGAAGGGATGGGATGTTTAATGAAGCTGGATGACGACGACGATGAAAATATCTAATCTTAGCAACATGTAACATATCAATAATTTACCATGAGATCAAACTCTTTATGTGATCATCATGTGAATTGATAGCTGATAGTTGATAGTATCAAATATTAAACCCTCTGCTCATCTCAAGCGAGTCGTATCGATTTTTTGGCTCATCCCTTCTCTTGTTCATCCCCAAAATTCCCTTCACTCATAGCTTACCCAAAATCATTCAACGTCATGACTCCTCAAACCATCATCACAACGCAAATCATCAAACCTCCACCCCAATCCCCACGACTAGTCCTGTCCCATTACCCCAATTATTCCACGTCATCCTCGAACATAATTACCAGATTTCATCTCAATAAATCAAGAGAGTGGCAGCTAACAAGTAGCAATCATAGTAGTCAAAGCTGTTTTCTCCGCACTCGTGATCGTGAGATCATAGACATATTTAACCTTAATCCACATTTTTGCATATGTGCACCAGTAGGATGCTAGATTTCGTCAGTCAAATTTCCATCATATCCCTCCATTTAAAGTCCTCCCTCAAATCTCAAAAATGCCCAAAAAGAAAAAAAAAGAAAAAAAAAGAACTCACTCAAACTCGGTTTCCAATCCTCCGGTCCCCTATCCCCCTTACTCTCATTAACATTATCCGTCACAGCCAACAATTGCGGGTTCACAAGATCATTAGCAAAAGCCTGACGCTGCGCAGTAGTCCACGCCGAAGCCCCGGCTTTCCACGCATTACTTAGGGGAACCAAATGATCAATGTCGACGTCCGAGGCGGCGGTCCAGGTCGCGCCGTCGTAGGGGGATACCCAGGTTCCGGACGTGGCGGCACAGGCGGAGTTGACGATGACGTTGGTGCCGTCGCGCTTGAGGACGGTTTCGCGTGTGTTGCAGGTGCCGGATATGGTTATCCACTTGTGGGAGGGAGGGGGTTAGTTTTGCTTGGGTTGTTTTGTGAAGTGGTGGGG
>NGKI01000021.1:682416-697475 GCA_002162615.1 Myriosclerotinia duriaeana
TTCCCATCCCATCCCATCCCATCCCGTCCACGTTTCCAACCCGTCAGAGTTTCCCATCAATGACGAATAACCCAACTTAGCAATCCACCTCGAAGCTCTCAATCCAACGTTACATCTCCAGCATCAGACCCCAGATCTGGACTCAAGCCAAGACCGAGGCCGAGACAGAAAAGCTGGGGATTCGAGATCCCGCAAAAAGTCTGTATCTTAGCTCTCTCTTTTCCTTCATCTGATCTTTAAAACTCGGTCATCAACGCATCATCATTATCTTTATCTTTACTGTTATCATAGTTTCGTGTGGTATATATACAATTGTCCTCGTCATCTTATCAAAACTCCGCTTTATGTTCCTTCCTTCGATGCTGTGCATGACGCTCTTCTCTTCTTCTTCCGTTTTCTTTAACCCCCTTCGAGGACTAAATCCCTTTTGTAAGCATTACCATAATGATACATCTAACTCCCTCCCCCCCTCTCTCTCTCTCTTCTCAATCCACACAGATTGAATGTTCCAAACGACTTCAAGAATCCAGAACCTCTCCTTGTCCAACCACAATCTAGACCATCAAATACCTACCCCAAGTACCTATTACCTATACCTTCATACTTCAATTCTCATCCGGACCCTTAGCATCCGAGTCCTCCTTAGCATTACCCCTCTTATCCATCGTTTTATGCTCTCCCTTCAAAGTATTCCACCTCATGAAATAACAGCATAGTGGAAACAACGCCGAGTTGATTGCAACCCAGGCAAGTAATACGCCAAAGTTGAGGCCTATCCTCGAGTGAAGATCGAAGAGGATTTGCCTACTGGCTTCAACGACTATTGATTGGCCTGTTAGCTCTCTGATTACATGTAGCATTGGCTAATGGGATATCCAATGGTCCAGATTAGTTGGCCAGGTTCAGGCTTTTAATGCTGGAGAGTCTGTGAGACTGAGAGGATGGCTGAGTTATATAATTCTCTCGAATAATACCATCCTCTGAAATGGTTTCATTTTCTCAAACAAATTCAATCTTTCAATTGACCTCAAGAAACGAAGACCTCTCATTGTTCGACTATCATCCGGACCATTCACCACTCGGTATGGCATATGCCAAATAAAAGAAGTTCAGGATGAGACTTACTATTATGCAACGGCCACGCATACCCCCAACGATAAAACCCCGGCGCCAAGTCAATGGAATAAAAGCTCGTCGAAACATTCGTGATAACCCAAAAGATCAACCACAGCGCCGTCCACGGCTGTCCAATAATCATCGTCACATTCTCACACGCCAACCCCAGCGCTCCCATGCCCACCCAATTAAGCATCCAGTACACGACAAAGGTACCCTTCCCATATGCCGTGGCGGGATTCGCAACCATGCTTATGCTCTTGTGGCCGGATGAAAAGGGGATTTGAAAGGCGAGGGATATCAAGGAATAGAAGAGCGAGAGGAAGAAATAGGCGACGATGGTTGCGAACCAGCGCCAGATGATGAGTTGGTAGAAATGCATGGGTCGGTGACCTTGGGGGGTGATGTATTTGGTGTGGACGGGGAGGTAGAAGGAGAAGGAGAAGAAGGAGATGATGATTAGGTAGATGAGACCGATGCTGACAGCGGGTGTAGCGACGGGTGGGGAAAAGGGTCTTAGGTTAAATGTTGAAAAGCCAATAGCTGGCGAAAGTGCCTGAGGAGTATTCCGTATATTCGTCAGTATCGAAGTGTCTGTAGCCGCTTGATCCAGAACTTGTGAAGTCCATTGCTGACCAAACATACTGGTAACAGTTGATTGGAATTGAAGTAATTGTGGGATGATATAGTTGGAGTGGGTAGTTTCATCTCGAGCTTGTACGTATATTATTTGGGCGATCCCGAGAGGATCAAAGGAGGTGTTTCCGTTCTGGACTGCGTCCTGAAGGAGTGCTGTTGCGTTTGCGTTGATTATTACTGCCTTGATGTTGAATTTAGCATAGAACCAATTTATAATCCAACTATTAGATCGTTCTTCGATATCCAAGCTGAGATTCGACAAGCAAATGATCTCTCGGGAATGGAAGCCTAATGATACTCTACAGTCTCACAGGCTTCCAAGCCTCACACTATTCATACAAAGCGATCAAACGGCCCCTCGAGCTCAAAAGCCTCACCACTCTTCAACACCCCAATCCAAACTCCACAACCAACCATTCCCTCAAGCCCACACCTCACACCCCACAAACAAAAGAAGAAGAAGAAACTCACCGCCCAAGCCTCAAACCCATAAATCGCCTCCCTAACCCTCGCCGGATCCCCTCCAAACCTCTCCGCATCCACCCTCCCCCACCCCAGCGCCCCCCTCTCCTTAACCAACCCCTCCGCCGCCTCCGCAATCCTTGGTCCCACAACCGGCTCGACATCCATATACGGAGCAACCTGCCCATCAAAATCGACCACCCAGACCACCAGCGCCGACATGTTTTGTTCGACGCGGAACAGGGCGCCCCAGTAGAGAGAGAGGATGGCGAGGATGAAGGAGGAGAGGATGAGGGCTATATGGGAGGGGGGGTGTTTGTTAGTAGGGGGATGGATTTGTGTGATGAGAGCAGAAGCTGAAGCTGGGGAGTAGACGAACTTGTAATTCCCCATTTCTTGAAAACTTCCTTCCGAACAGTATTTAATTCCCGATCCCAAAATCCAACAGGGCGAGTATCCTGTTCTTGTCCTCCCCTCTCAGTATCATTAGTATCTTCTGAATTGTTTGCCATCTTATGTTTGTGTGCACCCTTGAGCTATAGATATGTCGTATCGAAGATAGAATTCAAGTATATCGTCGTCGCCGCCGTCGTGACCGTGAAGTATGTAATAGAAATATATAAACAATGGCCACCCAGATTTGTCTCAACTCACGGAAATTGATAATGGATAAAAAAGTACAATCATCGATCCAATGCAAAAGAGATCTAGAATTCTAGTAGCTATCTAGAACCAATGATCGACCACCCACCAGTCAGTCCATCCCTAACGCAACGCCATCAATACCAAGCAAGATCAACCCTAGAACACGATACAGGTTTATCTTTTGATATGTATAACAAGATCAATCTGTAACTATCATCGCCAATCAATATATAGTATGTAAATCCGAATGGTCAATGGTCAATGGTCAATGGCATGGTCATAGCATGGGCGATGGTGTAAATGTTAATTGATGTTAAGGAAATCGATAGTAAGATCCATGATGTCATCAAGCTTCCTAGTGCGAGAGATCTTCAGCCTTTGTTGTTGAGCTAATATATCTCATTTCAACCAGGAACCGAGGAATGCTAGTTGAAGGGATTTGTCATAAAGTCCAACTCCGAGTTATCTGCATTATCCTCAAGTCAAATCATCGTATTCGGCATTTGAATCTCGATGAATTGAACTTTGAGCTGTCCAGTGCTCATTTGAACAAATGGAATAAGAGGCAATGATATCGAGATGCCATTCACAAATATTCGCATGGTGATGCCATGATGGACTCATTGAAATTTTGTTTGCATTTACTATCATAGTATTTTCTATCCGCTTGAAACCCGCTATCGCCCATCTTATGGAAAATTCAAGATATTGTATCTTCCCATCTTCTCCTAAACAGAGTAATGCTGGTGACAAACCATAAGTCGTTTCCTTCCTAAATCAAAATAATAATACTATTTTTTTGTAATCCGCCATTCAGTAAAACGCTCCCATTCATAAAATATCAGACCATTGAAGACTGTTCAACGCTGTACTTTCGTAATATCGCTACGCAACAAAAATGCGGGAGCAAAATGTAATATGCCACTATAATCAATACCAACAAGCCCTTTCATGTTTTTCAACCATCAGATATCGTAGTAGAGTAGAAAAAAAAATTCAATATGGTTAGATGTGAAAAGAAATCAACCCTCAATCCGTCATTTATGCAAGCAATTCAACATCAAGTCCAATAGAACGCATGAAGAGGTTTACATTTGCAAGTCGTTGACTAGACATAGCTGGTGGTAATGTCTTTGCGAGTCCAACGGTTTCCATGACACGGTCCTTGACGGCCATAACTAGTCGTTGTTGCTGCTCAGGGCTAGCACCAATACCAATGGCTGCAAGGAATTGCCAAACGTAAACGTCTTCGCCAGTGTTGACGGTACCAGGGAAGATTTCTGGAAGTGTTCGCTCAAGGGCATCGAAAAATGCATTATGAGTGGCCAACCTAGAGAAATTGTTAGAATTATGCAAAGGAATGTAAATATGTGCTCACCAATCATTCCATTCACGTTCATCAACATCTCCAGCCTGCTTGGTTATCTCAGCACGACTGAGGATCATAGTAAGTAAGCTAAGACCGATTCTAGTACGAGCAATCAAATCGATATTGAGATTAAGAATAAGACCTAAAACACCAGTAGTGATGTGGAATTCGGCATTGTGGAGGTATTGAAACAGGCTTTCCATAACTGTTATTTGGAAAAGATGAATATTTTCTCGAGTCTCCGCGCTGAGCTGAATTCCGTCAGGGCTGGGGACGGCCAATCGAACGACATCAAGTTTATCAAGGTGAAGAACAATCATGGTTAAAATGGTAGCACGCTGTTCATCAGAGATGTGCCTGAACACTCGAGGAATTGCCTTTTTGCCCTTATTAAATGTAAGGAATGCAATGAAAGGGTGAACGGTATTCTCGTCGATTGGTTCATGAATCCTCAAATTCCGCCACAATTGCTTATTGAGAAATTCTTGTCGTTCGTTCCAGTCCTGGTTCATACCGGCAATTTGTGGGTTGATCTCTTCATGACCAAGGGGTCTAGGCTTTGTGCGTTCGTGGTCCTCCAACTCCATTACTGTATTGAAAACATTCTCAATATCAGTCAATACAGACTTTCTATTGCTACCGCCGACACTTGCGAGATTGGCCTTGCGAGGGTTGGGAGATTGTCCAGGTCGAGTCTCACTGCTATCGGCACGCTTGATGTTCAATAGAGGTTTGGGGGTCTTTGCGTTGCTGAACGAGATCTTTCCCAGACTTCCTTCGATTACCAATTGCTTGTTCTTTGGCTTGTTCTTTGCTGCCTCAACGGCTCGTTGCACTTGTTGCTCCATACGTTGTACATGATTATCGCCACCACGAGCTTGTCTTCGCATACCACCCTGACGGTTACCAGTTTGAAACAGGTATGTCTGCGCAAAGTTACTCAGAGGCTGATGTGGATTTTGACGAGGTCCACCTCGAATTTGACTATGAACTTGATAATAGAAGTCCTCGGAAAGGGAAGAATCTATGCCATGTTCATTGGGGTTTCCAGTAGCGGTGACCAATTGCTGCAATTGAATACGTGTAATGAAGTTTTTGTCTTGAGGTGTCATCAATCCATTATCTTTTGATAACAAGAAGATCTTGTGATTGCGCTTTGCTCTCTTGGCATCTTCCAACAAGAATGCGGCTCTCTCTTCCTCGGATAAGTTTACCAATTGTTGGGGGTGAGTGATAACATGACGGTTTCCGGAAGCATTTGGGTGGTGATGACCACGTTGCGCACCATGATGTTGACCTGGAAATCGATTCATGTTTTGCATATGTGCCGGTTGAGATGGGATAGATGGAACATTTGCCTGGCTAGTTGGAACTTGTGGACGTTGCAAGATATGAATTTGTTGATCGACAGGAAGCTGACGTTGTTCTGACTGGGGTGGAGCACTGACTTGGACCGGGAATTGCTGCTGCTGCTGTTGCGGAACTTGCTGGTGGAAGTTTTGGAATTGCTGAGGTGGGGGCTGTTGATACTGTGGTTGAGATGGTGGCATTGATTGCTGCTGAACAGGAACTTGAGGCTGCGTGGGTTTCTTGGCTTGAGCTCGCATAGCTGCTTCAACTTCTTCCAAACTCATCATCTTTCGGCTCGGCGCGGATGTACCAGCAACAGGAGGAGTGGCGGTTGTAGGAGGAGCTTGCTTTGGCGCGACACCCCAGAGGTTTGCATCAACCTGCATATCAGGGACATACTCTGGCTCTTGGTATCGCTCATAACCAGTTCTGGCGGGTCTTGACATATGTTGTTGTTGAGAGAATGTAGACACAGTTGGGGTTGTCCTAGATACCACCGGTTGTTGTCGGGAGTATCGCATTTGTTCCTCATTGATAGCATCCGAGACTTTTGCTGTTTGTCCAAAAAAGTCAAAGTCCTTTCCAACTGGCTTGCTTGCAGCGGAATCTCCACCGCCACCAAATGTATCATCGTTGAAATCATCACCGGTCTCTTCAAGCTGATCTCCTAAACCATCATATGTATCCTCGAAATCGAAGCTGCAGGGTGAAGCTATTAGTCTTCTGACTTGTGGTTGAATGCCAGATGGAACAACTTACGCTTCATTATCATTTCCTGTGCCAGAAAGACTTGCGAATGGATCTGCATGTTGACCAAAACCTGGAGCAGCAGTATTATGACCCCTCTCGTGGGGTGGTTGACTGGGATCAAATCCAAAGAAAGACATGATTGAAAAAAATGGTAAAGTCAAAGTAACTTGGTATCCATTAAGATGGGGAAACTAAGGAGAGTTTAGATGTATGAAGGATGAGGGTTGCAGGTCCAAAGATGAATATTTTTGAATGTTGAAGAAACAGTTAGATCAATGAAAGATAATACAAGTGGTCCAAAGTTTTTGATGGAACAAAATTGATGGTATGAGTAGTTATTAACCTACCTAGGTAGTAGGTAGGAGGTAGGAGGTTGAATGAGTACAACAAGTACAAGAATGAGAGAATGAGAGAATGTGTGTGTGTGTTTTTTTGTAATTTTTTGAAGTTGTGGTGGAATGGTGGGATGGATGAGGTTGAGGATGAGGATGAGGATGAGGGTGAGGGTGAGGAGATTGTAAGGTGGAGGTGGTTGTGGTAAGTAGGTAGGTAGTGTAGTTTAGAACTTATTAGAATAGAACAAGGCTTCGAAATTTGGAAATAATGTGGTAAAATGTTACTCTTTTGCTCTTTGAATTTGATATTGCTTGGTTCTCCCTTATCCAAGTCATCGAAATGTCATTTATGAAGGTAATAAGTTAAAAAAGATGATCTAGAAATCAAATATCAATTGAAGGGATGAATTAATAAGTCGAAAGTCTCAGCTGGTGAATATGCCCTCAATATGGATGGTTCAGAGTAGGTAGGTAGGTGGGGTAAGAGAAGAAAGAAAATATATGCCTGGGGAGCCTTGTTCTGACATATCTTCAGCCTTATGAGCTTTGGTAGCCTTGTGAGCCTTGTTCTGAGATATCTTCAGCCTTTCGAACCTAGGCCTGGACTCTGGGAACACCTGGGAACAACCAACTTCACAGCCTACCACTATCCCATAATGTTATATCTGTTGAACTAATAATTGTGAGGGTAGCTGTTGATTGCAGGTTCTAGTGACTAGTGACTACTGAATACTGAATACTGGACCTCAAAACATATCTAGGTAATCAACTAATAAATGTATTGATAGCTTTTGATAGCTTTTGATACCTTTTGATACCTTTTGATACCTGTTGATGTCTATTTTTAACATTCCGTCCACACCAGTACCAGCCAGTATTTTAGGTGTATACAGTGCCTAGTAGCTAGATAGAACATTCAGAAGCCTTGTCCTTAGCTATATATCAATATGATATCAAAGAATACCTAGCTGGAGGTATGAAGAAAATGTATGTTTAGAAACCCTAAAAATAGTATAACAAGAGTCCTGGATTCTTTACCAGTCGAGGAGGTCATACTAGGTAGTGTAGTTGTATCAACATCATATTCTATTAACTTGACATCTACCCAGTGCTTCCTTCGTACCATATATTGAAATCTATTCTATTCTATTCTGTTTAATACTCTTTCTGTTCTTGTGATCTTTTTAATTTGCTTAGATGCTTATTAGAGTACCCAGTCTCTCTCTCTCTCTCTCTCTCTCTCTCTCTCTCTCCTCTCTCTCAAGGTTTTGTCTCGTATTATATATTAAAACTTTATTTGGGCGAGAAATATACTCTCTTGAGTCTCTTGACTCTCTTCCCAATTATATTCCCATAGCAGCGGAATTCTTTCTATCTACTTGGTAAACTAAAAGGAAGATCCTCCCAACCCTCCCTTGCGTAAAGTAAGCTTTCCATCCATAATCTGACAAGGATAATCTCGCCCTAGAACCAATCTCAACTCTTGATACTTTTTTTGGCTTTTTGGCCTACTGAGTAATGTGGTAATAGTAGCTGGAGTACTTCGTACACGAAAGATTGACCTCCTTTATTCATTTACACGTACTAGTTCATCATCTTCCTCCCCTCCACTTCGTCTTCCCTCTCCTCTCCCTCTCCCTCTTTTCTCTCCCACCTCAAATTCTTCTTGTGTGTTGAACATATAACACATTTCTTCTTCTTTATATTCTCTTGTCAATTCAAATTCTCTTCATATTGTTGAAGGATTTAATTGAAGCCAACCCGTGGTCCAGCACTGATTACCTGTGATCAAAATAGTCTGGGGTAGTAATTGCTAAAAGTCCATTCGTGTCCAATTGGTTAGCGAAGCAACTGTTGGATTTACCAAAGAAGCAATCATCCAAAGTTTCAGATCTTCGAAACAATAAATTACATCTCATCATGGCTACAGGAACGGCCAGATACTTGAGATATATTCTCTTTGCATTCTTTGTAAGTGAATGGCCAGCATTCCGATGATAGAAAGTCTTTTGCATCTGCCTACCCAGTTCTAATATTCCTCTCTGCAGGGTCTCACTATCGTATACTTTATCTCATCCTCATCAGACCAAAGGATACAAAATGCGCAACAAGTCTTCGCAGACAAGACTGGTATCCCTATCAAGGCCGGCACTTCATCAGGTCACTCTACTGAAGATTCGAAATCAACCAATGTTGAAACCTCTCCAAATACTCATGACCTTCCACCTGCGACCATCCCCGGAGAGCGCATGAATGCGACCTTTGTTACTTTGGCCCGAAACTCGGATATTTGGGAAATTGCACGATCCATTCGTCAAGTCGAGGATAGATTTAACAAAAAGTTTCATTACGACTGGGTTTTCCTAAACGACAAGCCATTCGATGCCACATTTAAGAAGGTTACCACATCCCTTGTTTCCGGAAAGACTCACTATGGAGAAATCCCAGAGAAACATTGGTCATTCCCCGATCACATTGATACCGATAGGGCCCGCAAGGTCCGTGAAGACATGGCACAAAGGAAGATTATATATGGTGATTCCGTCAGCTACCGCCACATGTGTCGTTTTGAATCTGGTTTCTTCTTCCAACAAGAATTGATGTTGAACTACGAATGGTACTGGAGAGTTGAACCATCCATTGAGCTTTTCTGCGATATTGATTACGATGCATTCAAATTTATGGCCGACAACAAGAAGAAGTACAGTTTCGTTTTGAGTCTTTACGAATATGTGGAGACTATCCCAACTTTATGGGACAGTGTCAAGAAGTTCATGAAGGCTCACCCAGAGCACATTGTCGAAGGAAACTCAATGGGCTTTCTCAGTGATGATGGTGGTGAAACTTATAACCACTGCCACATGGTAGGTTTTCGTCATACCTGAAGAGTCGCGTGGGTTTTTTACTAACACAATGTTACAGTGGTCTAACTTTGAGATTGGTAACCTTAACTGGCTTCGATCAAAGGCTTACACGGATTTCTTTGAACAACTCGACCAAGATGGAGGATTCTTTTACGAACGTTGGGGTGATGCACCAGTTCACTCTATCGCTGCAGGTCTCCTCTTGAAGAAGGAAGAGATTCATTTCTTCAATGATATCGCCTATTACCATGTCCCTTTCACCCATTGCCCAACCGGAGAGCAGAAAAGACTCGATTTGAAGTGTCACTGTAATCCAAAGGATAACTTTGACTGGAAAGGATACTCATGTAAGCTTTTCCGTTCTTATCAAAAGTTGGCATTGTATTAACCATCTATCAGGTACATCAAGATTCTACGATATCAATAAGATGGAAAAGCCAGAAGGCTATGAGAACCAACAAGATTAAGCCAATAGTCTAAACTTATTTTTCGAATTCATGTTCGAATGCATTTTCTAGGGAGCAGCATTGGCGGTTTGAGGATTGAGAATATTTTACTATCTGGCATGATAGGAAGGGGGGGCAATGGGCGTTTGCATGGGGTAAAAATCCAATCGAGACGCTGTATATGTTAAAATGATCCTGCTTGGGATCTAGGCTTGGGAAGTAATGCCTCTTGTTTTTCATCGGGAGGTAGGCAAATTTTGAGATAGATTTATACAACAAGGCAATGTTTGCATACTGGAAGAATTGAGTAGATTTTTTTGTCTGTATGATAGATAGCTGGAGGCCAATGTTTATTATAAATATGGACAATGGAGAAGAACATGTTACCCGCCAAAGAATGAAGAACCCCTTCATCAGCCTTGCAGTATATTCCAGCCACGTCACGTGAAAATATCAGCCACAACAATTCTAAGTCTGGGAAATATCCAAAGCTTTCTCTCCCCTCATCCCCTCATCGTCGTCCAGCCCAACAATTCAACCATCACCGCTCTCTTTGGTACAATGGCCGCCTCAATATTGCAACGGTTCTTAATGCCGTCCGTACGGTCAATCAACTCAATCTCTAATTCCCGTCCCACCACACAATCCATCACAAACCAGCTCCAATCATTCACAATATCCTCATCGCGGGCCTTCTCCTCCTCGCCTTCTCACTCCGCAACATACAACCAAGTCCGTCGCGGCTGCCGTACTGCGCAACCCATGCGTAAATCCGTCTCTCCCGCTCTATCGACAGTTCAGGCCCCAGCACTGAAGGGAGTAGCATTGAAAGTTGGAATCACCAAACCCAAGAAACCTAACTCGGCAGAACGGAAAACGGCAAGGGTTAGATTGAGTACGGGGAGAGTGGTTACTTGTTATATTCCGGGAGAAGGTCATAATGTGCAACAGCATAGTGTGGTGTTGGTTAGAGGAGGGAGAAGTCAGGATTGTCCGGGTGTGAGATATCATTTGGTTAGAGGAGCGGGAGATTTGGTGAGCGAATTTTTGGTCTTTTGTGAAGTTTAGGAGGGGGAGAGTTGGCGTGGAATAGTGTGCACTGGGGGGTTGAAATGGGATGACAAGAATGGGGGAAGAGATTATGATGCTTTAAGGATTTATACTAATATATCTGATATCACAGGGAGGTGTAGGAAACAGAGCAACGTCACGGTCAAAATACGGAACGAAGAAACCAAAGAAGGCGACTGTATAAGAGTATTGATGTGAGATCGATCAGAGGCAAATAGCGCATTATAAATGAACCATTCGCGTACCAGAGGATTAGAGAATGAAAGATAATGTATCGAGCGGGAAGGGCCACAACCACTGGAATACACTGGGCAATGAGAGCCTTCTTGTGATAACTATAGGTTTCACGGCTCCGTGGGTAGGGAACAACGAGAACGATTGTACTATACACAAAAATCAACGAACTATGCATAGAACTGGATGAGACCAAGTGCCCAGAAGAGCACGCCGGGTATCATCATTCTAAATGGTCTTCAGGCAGGTATTGGAAATTATCTTCCAACCTGCCCAGCATACAGTTACCTGTGGTCTGCGGAATGGCTTCAGTTTACGTGTATTTTACTCGGCTTATTTTGTGCAATCTTTGAATAGCATCACATCACTCGTAATCATCAATCAAAACGCGCTCCTTTAGTTGAAGATGCAAAGTATGCCAACACTCACGGGGACATTGCTCCACAATCTAAATCAAGGAGCTTTTCGGTCCGGGCAAACTTTTCTTCTCTTCTTTTTTACAATCGCATGCAAGAACGTGAAGCTATACCACAAGCGTGTCTATGTGCTTCCGTCCGAATCGTCCGGTTGGTGCGCAAGATCTTGACCTGATTCTCCACCAAGATCAACGATTTTTAATACTCTGGCGTCATTTTTACTTCGTGACATTTCATTCTTAAATCCGACCAGTGCAACTTCGGTCGGGAGAATGTTATTGCTTTTAGCCAAATTAAGTGCTCCAATATAATGGGAGATATGATTGGTTATGAGGGTAGAGTGCCGATCGTTCACTGCTTTACCCCGCATGTTGTGGCTCGCAGTCGACCTTCTAATGTACCTGTGCCTGGAGATACCAGGTATATGTGATGGTTTGAGTAAAGTTCAGAATCGGATGCAACGACATGTACTTGCATGGGGTATCAAAAGCTTGCTATTCGAAGACTGTTATGTAGGTTGGAGAGGGGAAAGATGGTGTAAGTGGGGAAAGTAATTTGTGATGATACCTAGGTACTTAGGTCCTGTATATAAAGGTTACTTTCGGTACATGATAGTATTTTTTTTGGTGTTGATGTACTATTCTCCTCGCGTGTGTGACTGAAACTCTGTAATCGCAATTGAGATATTGCAATCATGAGGTTTCTACGTGCTTTAACAGCAATTGCTTGTGTGGCTCATGCTGCAGCTTTGTCGATTAATATTGGCGGAGAGCAGATGGTTGTAGAGAGAGATGAGGGACTTCAAGATGTTGTAAGTTTTGATATCCATTTATATATTTCTTTTGAGGAATGTGCCAATTGATGGTCAACTGGTGGTCAATTGAGCTCCAACGGATGTTAAGATAACTAATTCAATAGGTCACCTATGATGAACACTCTCTCAAGGTGTACGGAGAACGTATATTCATCTTCTCGGGAGAATTCCATCCATATCGACTCCCAGTACCTGACCTCTGGCTCGATATTTTCCAAAAAGTAAAATCGCTTGGTTTCAATACTATATCATTTTATGTTCATTGGGCGTTGCTTGAGGGAAATCCGGGACACTACACTGCAGATGGAGTCTTTGCTTTCGAGCCTTTCTTTGATGCGGCAAAGGAAGCGGGTATATATCTTATTGCTCGTCCAGGTCCCGTGAGTCTATATTCCTCCATACAATCCCTCCTCCAATCTAGGCCTAACATATTCCACTTCAGTACATCAATGCTGAATCCTCCGGTGGTGGGTTCCCCGGCTGGCTTCAACGCGTGAAAGGTGTTTTACGCTCCCAAGCGCCAGACTATCTCGAGGCAACCGATAACTATGTAGCAAACATAGCTGCTCTAATCGCCAAATATGAAATCACAAAAGGAGGTCCCATTATTTTGTATCAGCCGGAAAATGAATACTCGGGATACAGTGGATATGTTCCGGGCGGTTGGCCTGATCCGGTTTATTTTGCGTATGTGAAGAAACAGGCGAGGGATGCGGGGGTTACAGTTCCATTTATCAGTAATGATGCTTGTAAGTTTCTTTTTATGTTTGGAGGTTTGAGGTTGTAGGATATGAGTAGGGGAGGAAGTTACGATGATGATAATGATTAATGAGCTAATGAGAAATAGCGCCCAATGGACTGTTCGCACCAGGTGAAGTGGTCAATGGCACGACAATTGGAGATGTCGATATCTATGGCCATGACTCTTACCCATTGGGATTCGATTGCGCACACCCAACTACATGGCCTTCGGGAAATCTCCCCACTTCTTTTGCGGCGACTCATGAAAAACAAAGTCCAAGTACATTTTACTCCATCAATGAATTCCAAGGTGGTGCTTTTGATCCTTGGGGTGGTCTGGTGAGTTTTCATCCCGGATGCGATTATATCGGTTAGGAAATTGCGGTTGCTAAATTTCCATAGGGATTTCAAGCGTGTGCTCAACTCTTGAATGAACAGTTTGAGAGAGTCTTCTATAAGAATGATTTCGCTTCTGGTGTTGCTCTTTTGAGCTTGTATATGATTTGTGGGTTTTGGATCTCGAGGTATATTATTAGATGCTAACAGCTGCCTAGATGGTGGTACGAATTGGGGAAATCTTGGTCATTCTGGTAAGTATCAAGATTTATTTTGATATTTCAATATCCATTATACATTATATATTATCCCTTCCTCTGTTAGAGCGAAGCGAAAGAGCCCCCACGGCAGTGGCCCAGCGGAGCGTCATTCAAAGTATATCATACCACTAGCTATTGCTCACATTGTCTTCCAGGTGGTTACACATCCTACGATTACGGTTCCGCCATCTCTGAAAATCGCGAAATTACCCGCGAAAAGTACAGCGAATTGAAGTTAGAAGCCAACTTCTTGAAAGTGAGCCCTGCATATCTCACCACATCTGTAGGAGCTTCTGTCACTGGTAAATACACCAATAGTGCTTCTATAGTCACCACTCCACTCCTAGGGAATGGAACCGTTACAAACTTCTATATTGTTCGTCATTCGGACTATCAGACTTTGACAGCAGCAACCTACAAGTTGACTGTTACTACTAGTCAGGGTGCTTTGACAATTCCTCAATTGAACGGAAGTCTTACACTCAACGGTAGAGATTCCAAATGGCATGTTACGGACTATGATATTGGAGGAACCACACTCCTCTACTCAACAGCCGAAATCTTCACCTGGAAGAAGTTTGATGATAAAACTGTTGTGGTCGTTTATGGGGGACCAGGAGAATTGCATGAATTGGCTGTGGTTACAAATAGCTCAGCACAGATTATTGAGGGCGCGGGTGTGGCAAGCAAGAGTTCGAATGGCTCGACGATTCTTAACTGGCAAACTTCTTCTACGAGGAGAGTAGTCAAGGTTGGAAGCGTGTTTGTTTATATTCTGGATCGGAATAGTGCGTATAATTATTGGGTGGCAGACTTTGTGAGAGATGATAAATGGGGTGCATTGTAAGTTTTAGACTCTAAACCTACTCTTGGATTTTGACACTGACCAATGAAATAGTGCATCAAGTATCGAAAATACAGCTTCTGTTATTGTGGAAGCCGGTTATCTCATCCGAACTGTTTCAACCCAAGGTTCGGACCTTTACATCACCGGTGATCTCAACTCCACCGTCCCCTTCAAAGTAATTGGCGCTCCCAAAGGAACCCAAAACCTCTACTTTAACTCCCAAAAAGTATCTTACAAAACCGACTCCACAACCGGTGAACTCTCTTCCACCCTCACCTACACCGCCCCCCAAATCTCCCTCCCAGACCTCTCCACTCTCTCCTGGAAATACCTCGACAACCTCCCCGAAATCCAACCCTCCTAC
>NGKI01000021.1:697561-766739 GCA_002162615.1 Myriosclerotinia duriaeana
CCCCCACCGTCCTCAATGGTCCCGACTACGGCTACAACACCGGCATCCTCCTCTTCCGCGGCCACTTCCTCGCCACCGGCAATGAATCCTCCCTCTACCTCTCCACCCAAGGCGGTTCCGCCTTCGGCTCCTCCATCTGGCTCAACTCCACCTACATTGGCTCCTGGGCCGGCGCCGACTACGCCGAGGCCAAAAATACCACCTACACGCTCCCGAACCTGCAAGCCGGCGCCAAATACATCTTCACCGTCGTCATCGACAACAACGGGCTGGATGAGAATTGGATCGTCGGGGGCGAGGAGATGAAATCGCCACGGGGGATCCTCAATTATGCATTGGCCGGGAGAGCGCAAGATGCCATTACCTGGAAACTCACGGGGAATCTGGGCGGAGAACAGTATGTTGATCAGACGCGCGGGCCGTTGAACGAAGGGGGCCTGTATGCCGAGCGACAGGGCTTCACGCAGCCGGATGCGCCGGTGAATTCGTCGGCGTGGGAAAACGGGTCGCCCGGGCAGGGCATTGCGAGTGCGGGGGTGGGATTCTGGACGGCGAGTTTGGCGTTGGATTTCCCCGAGGGCTATGATGTGCCGCTGAGTTTTCACTTTGGCAATTCGACGGGCGGGAATGGGACGGGGTTGTATAGGGTGCAGCTGTGGGTGAATGGGTGGCAGTTTGGGAAGTATGTCAATCATATTGGACCGCAGAGGAGTTTCCCGGTGCCGCAGGGTATGTTTTTTTTTTCTTTCGTCTTTTTCATCTCCTTTCCTTTCCTCTCCCTTTCTTTTCTTCCGTCCCTCCCTCCCTTTCCATCATCTCCTTTCCCCACCCTGCTCTCTCCCCTCCCCCTCCCCAAAACCCCTTACTAACATTTCTTCCCTCCGCCCCAGGCATCCTCAACTACCACGGCCCCAACACCCTAGCCATCGAACTCTGGGCCCAACAAGCATCCGGCGCCGCCCTAACAAATTTCACCCTCACGGCTGGCACGCCCGTGTTAACCGCGCTGAAAGCGCCGAGTTTGGTCGAGAGTCCGGCGTGGAAGGTGAGGGTGGGTGCTTATTAGGGGGGAGAGGGGGAGAGGAGGAGGAGAGGAGAGGAGAAGGGGAGGAGATGAGGGTTGGGGAAGAGGGGATGAGGATGGAGATTGAGATGGAGATGGGATGAGATGGGAGTAGGTATTAGGTACATATATACATACGTACATAAAAATTGAAGTATATTTTAACGTGCAAATGATAAATCAGTGAATTCAACAAAACAATATGTGCACCATGCAAAAAAAGACAGTAAAACAATAATCAGCGCAATAGGTATCAATATCGATTTTCTGGCTGCATGCCAACATGCTATATATCCATTCGCGTGAGATATCGCCCGTACAGTTTCATAACAATATGTACAAAAAAGTCTATAACAAAATGCGATATTTTGTACAATTATGAGGCATACCTATTTATTCCTATTCATTCCTGCCCAATCATGCGATTCCGAGTCGAAGTCTATGAACGACGTATTATAAGAGTGAAAATGGCGCCTACCAACACTGCTCCCGTAGCGGCACTTTCTAATGCTATGATTGTTATATCTTTCTTTGCTATCGATATCGCGCGTGGACTCCATAGGTCTACTGCGAAGGCTTTACCGGATTCCAGTTTCTCTTTCCAGGATTCCATGTTTCGATAATCGAAGGCGGGTTTGAGGTAGGGGATGTGCATTTCTGTCGTGTCCATGGCTGATGCTGCTTCGCCTATTTCTGGGGCGGGTTCGTTATTTGATTCGTGATGTGGTGTTGAGCCTTCAATTGCAGCTGCTACTGCTTCTACCGCTGGCTCATCCAGGGTTCTCTCTCCGGCTTCTTCCTCTAATTCTTGTATGCCAGCCGCGACAATTTCATCCAAGCTCACTTCTGATCCCTCTCCTCCGCCAATTTCCGCACCTCGAATAGCTGTGGACATGGCCAAAGTCTTCTCCTTCTCTAATGCTTCTCTAACTTTCTCCTCGAATCCTGCGACTAATCTTCTCCTTCTCCATGGTTCGAAACCGAATTGGAATACCAAAAATAACAATACGTTCACTCCCATCAATCCCCATGTGCCCCATGTCGACATTCTCCGGATCTTGTCACTCCATATTTGTTCCTCATGATATCGTGATAATATACTACTACTCAATGCCCCTGCAGCTTTCTCTGCTTCGCGTTCCGCATCTGCGAGTCGCGTAGCGGCTTCCTGAACTGCTTGTTCATTGGTATGATCCATGCGGTACAAGTGTGTAAAGCGCTCGAGGTCGGCAGGGGTCCATGTATCTTTCCTTGCCAATAAAGTTGTAACTTCACGTTGAGAAGAAGCACGATCCGCGACGGTAGTTTTATAGTGTAGACGAGTACTTCGGACTAGTTCTTTGGAATTGGAAACTTCCGTTTCGAGGTTGATGATCTTGGTCTTGAGGGCTTCGATGCCGGAGTAGCCTGTAAGGTCATTGATGCGTTGAGATGCTATGAATATGTTTCCTTGCATATGGTCCATCAGATGTGAAAGCTTCTTTGTGACTGTGAGACGTCGACTTTCGAGAGCTGAAGGCAGCTCTCCATCTTTCTCGGGTTTGGTAGAGGGTGAGGCATCTTGTTCATTAGACTCTGGGGGAGGAGTAGGGGTAGGTTTCTCCTCAGGTTGTGATTGAGGTTCTTCGGGGGGTGTAGGGGGTTTGGGTCGAAGATGAGGAGGTGGTTCTATAATAGGTCTTTGATCATCTGCAAAATGTCGCCGCAGATTAGGGGAGTAAATTCTACATTGTAGACAGATTGATGATTTGACTGAATGTCGAGGAGAGATTCGTAAAGTTCTCGATATTGAGGCTGAACCTGAGTCGATTGCGAACCGAGGGACGAGTCTTGTCAATGGTTGCATTGCAATTGAAGAATTGACTTCCTCTTGTTGAGGAATTGTATCGAGGTGAGGACTTTTTCTTCTCTTCTCTTCTCTTCTCTTGCCTGACCCTAATCCTGATCCTGATCCTGATCCTGATCCTGATCCTGACTGAGAGAATTATTTCGTAGGATCACCAAGATGTTGAGTCCGGTGGAGCTCTGACTCTGACCAAATCCATTGAAAAAATGATGATTGATGGGATTGATGGGGATTGATGGGGATTGATGGATTGTTGTGGGCTTCATTAACCCTGTAACTCACCGCCTTTATGATGATGATGGAGGGATAAAGGAGGGATATAGAGGGATATGGAGGGGCATTTCAGGGTATTGAAGTACTAAAGGTAATAATAACCCCACCATACAAAAAAAAAGATATTGGATGTTATTCTTCATTTATAAACCTATTCACTTCATACCTAATATACACTTCATATACCTTCAATACCTGTACATAATTTGTATAGAATAGAACTCTGTTGTTCATATAATTATCATCAGTGTGAGTTTGAATCTTCAACAAAACCGAAACAATGGCGCTTTCCATGTCATCATCATATCAACTTCCATCTATCCCTTCCAACCATCAATTGCCCCTATTCCCATTTCTATGACAGTCAACAGTCAGCAGTCAACAGTCAACAGTCAATTATCAACAGTCAAAAACTATCACTGATACAACCTCAGACTTTCATCACATCCCAAACTCCTCAAAATGGGCTCAACGACTACTCTTCCCGCCATGCAAACCTCTCCTAAATACATCTTCTTCACCGATTTCGATGGCACAATCACAACCCGCGATTCCAATGATTTCATGACTGATAACCTTGGATTCGGTCAAGATCTTCGCAAAAAAGGAAACAAAGATGTTCTCGATGGTAGAAAGACCTTTCGCGATTCATTTCAGGAAATGATGGATAGTATCAAGACTCCATATAGCAAATGTATAGAGACTCTCATCGAGAACATCAAGTTGGATCCGGGTTTCAAGGAGTTTTTTGAATGGGCAAGGGAGAATAATATTCCAGTGGTTATTTTGAGTGGTGGAATGGAACCAATTATCAGAGCTTTGTTGGAGCATCTTTTGGGAAAGAAGGAAGCTGCAGAAATTCAGATTGTCAGTAATCAGGTTGAGGTTCGGGAGGGTTTCAAAAGTCTTGATGAGGAGGGAGGTTGGAATATTGTTTACCACGATGAAAGGTATTTCTCTTTCCGGCAAAGACATTTAACAAGAGAGCTAATCGATTTGATAGTCATTTCGGACATGATAAATCTAGAGAGATTAGACCATACGCCCAACTTCCAGACGAGCAAAGACCAACCATGTTCTATGCTGGAGATGGAGTATCAGATCTTTCTGCCGCTAAGGAGACTGATCTTCTATTCGCCAAGAAGGGCCATGATCTTATCACATACTGCGTTAGAGAAAGTGTTCCATTTACAATCTTTGAAGATTGGACTTCTATTCTATCAACAGTTAAGGATGTTGTTGCTGGAAAAACAACTGTTAAAGAAGTTTATGCTGCTGGCATGAAGGACTTTGAACAGGGAGGAAATAAGGCATAGAGTAAATTGGGCTTACAATTTTGTCCACAAAACATAGACTGTTCATAGAGCTTTAGACGCACATAGAGATATACAATCTGCTTTCCTCATAGATCTTTGCGATCTCCTTGATGGATTTTCAATATCAGGTTTAGGATTAGACCTTGAAATTACTGGCGAATGGACATTATAGTCATAATTTATTGGTATACCTTCCCGTCTATTATTCATTTTCTAGGTCTATAAGCCATATTCACCAACACCTCTTTCTTATAATCACCCTCGACTATTATATCGACCCTTTCCAGCTCCTCAAATCCACAAGCAAGATACGTTGGTTCTCCCATTGGAGTCGCCGATAAGGTAATTGGTGCATCATCACGTTCGGATCTTTCAATTCCCCATCTCAAGAGTTGAGTAGCATATCCTCGACGCCAATATCTCGGATGTGTGCATAGTAAGAAAAGATACATGTCATTTCCATTAAACATTTCAACGAATGAATTTCGGGCTTCGGAGAAACGTTTCAAAAAAACTGCATCATAAATGGGATCTTTGTCTTTGCGGGTGCTCGCTCCAGCAGCCTCCATTGCTTCGTTGGCTTCATGAGGTTAGTTGTACTTTCTTGGGTGGAGAGGAAGGAGAGACAAACCCGTAGGGGCAACATAATTTTCTCCCTTGGCTGCATATATACGCCTATTCTGATATGAAATATCCCATATGGACAAAGCGGCAATGTTCCAGCTCGAATCTTCTTCTACCTCTAGAACCAGAGTGAGAAAGTCTGGGCAAGCCTCGGAAATCAAGAGTTCGATGAAAAGTCGAGAATATTTTAGGTGGTCATCGGGATATTCCTCGCGGAAGCGATATCGATACCGCCACATGGCATCAGACGCCAAGGAGGTAACCATTGTACTTCTGACAGCATCGACATCTTTCGGTTCTGCTTGACGAATGCGAGTTTTCGCAAAGACTTTGGTCGTTGGAGTTGTCATCGTTGGAGCCAGCACTTTGGTAGTCTCACTAACATGAAGGAACAGAGTGGCCAAGTGAGAAGGTTGGAACCTTTATTGAAATAAATATATGGCCTGAATCTGGTATCCCAACATACTGACTCATCTAGCCTGTTCATCCCACTTCTAACAATATCTAAGCAGACAGTGACTGCACATATTCATATGGCAGAAAGCATCTTAAAGTACCGAGGCCCATGATAGCCTCAAAGTTAAAATTCCCAGGAGTCATCACTTTGATATGGAAATTCTCAACGCAATTTATGGGTCAAGGAAGAAAACATACGCAGGGCTGGGTGTATCTTAATGCAACTGCTCCCTCCTGCTCCCCTCCTGCTGAATTCGAAAACTTTGACGGTGGAGGAACGGAAATTGTCTACTTAGATATACTATATACTCGGGACGGCGGGGTCTTCCTCGCTGACAACTCGATCCGAGGTCTGAGCTGAAACATTCCTTAGCAGCTCAATCCACACTGTCCAATGAGATTCTTACACCTAAGAATATGTCTTGTATGAGAGCATCACACGATATCAATAATATCCTCACCATGAAGATCATGTTTATGGTCTTCAACCATGGCCTAAAGGATACCTTCGGAAAAGGAAGGTTTGCCGATTCCATGTTGTGCGGGGTAGCTTTTCCCCGTACTCCTCAATGTTTCAACCATTAGCTTCTCCAAAGGATTAACTCCAGAAACGACAGCGTACATGTATACACAAACATTTGAAACCCACAGATTTCCATGTTCATGACTCAGGAAGGTCTACCGGAAAGAGGAGTACTATTCACTCGTGGCCACTGCAGTTTTGAACATATAAAGAATTCATCACCTCGTAGTTTTTGATATACAAAACACTCTACTCGAGTACACGGTTAACTAATCTATACTCATATTAACACTTCACAATGGGAAGCATTGAAGTTCAAACCCCTATTCCCTCCTCCCAACGGGTTGAACCTGGCTCCTTTCAATTACGATTCGCCAATCTACCTGAATCTAAAGCTGCGATGTCTATCGATGCCACAAAAATTGCTTCGGACTTCATTGATCGTTTTAACCAGGTCATTAAATCCGTAGAAGCTACATCACTTTCTACACTTTTTCTGGAAGAATCATATTGGCGTGATCAATTGTGTCTTTCCTGGGACTTTCACACTCTACATGGCCCTTCGAAAATTCTCAATCTATTCAACAAGACAAAAGGCTCACGTTTAAAGTCTATTGCACTTGATTCAAGCTCATCGTTTCGATCCCCAAAATCAACGCCACTTGATGCTGATGGAAAGACAAATGTTGTGCAGGCTTTCATCACAGTTGAAACGGATGTTGGTAAAGGTGCTGGAGTTTTCAGATTAGTACACGATCAAGGAACGTGGAAAGTTTTTACGCTTTATACTTTCTTGGAAAATTTGAATGGTTATGAAGAGAGTGTAGGAAAGAAAAGACCCTATGGTGTGAAGCATGGGGAAAGGGTAGAGAGGGAAAATTGGTTGGATAGAAGAAATATTGAGAAGGAATTTGCAAATGGAACTGAGCCAACGGTTCTGATTCTTGGTACGTCTTTCAACTGGAGAGGATGGAGTAGGTTGTGTGCGATACTGATGCTTTTTAAGGTGCCGGACAAGGTGGCTTGACAGTAGCAGCCAGATTGAAAATGCTTGGGGTTCGATCTCTCATAGTTGATCGAGAAGAACGAATTGGTGATAATTGGCGCACGAGATACCATCAATTAGTTCTTCATGACCCTGTTTGGTTTGATCATCTTCCATATCTACCATTTCCTGAGAGCTGGCCAGTTTTTACACCAAAGGATAAATTAGGTGATTGGTTCGAAGCATATGTTAGTTTGTTGGAGCTTAATGCTTGGACTCAAACTACTATTACCAATACTTCATGGAGTGATGAGAAAAAAGAATGGACTGTCACTTTGGAAAGAACGAGGAATGGTCAGAAAGAAACAAGGATTATTCACCCGAAGGTATGTCGGTCTTTGAGAATCTCAATGAGTAGCTACTAATTCGAAATAGCATATAATACAGGCAACTGGTGCCAGTGGAGAGCCAAATTTTCCATCTCATATAAAAGGAATCGATAATTTCAAAGGTCGAGTCGTTCACTCATCCAAATTTCCTGGAGCAACTGAATCTCGAGGTCAAAATAAAAAAGCTATTGTGGTAGGCTGTTGCAATTCCGGTCATGACATTGCTCAAGATTTATATGAACATGGATATGAAGTTACAATTGTTCAAAGATCAACTACCTATGTTGTTGGTTCAGAAACAAGCGCCAATGCTCAAGCAGATCTTTATAGTGAAAATGGTATCCCGACATTTGATGCTGATATGATCTTTCATAGTATGCCGAATCCAGTACTCAAGAAGTTGAGTGTTGAGGGTACAAAGAAGGTCAATAAGATTGATGAAAAATTACTTCAGGGTCTGGAAAAGGCAGGATTCAAACTTGACAAAGGTCCAGATGATTCGGGTCTTTGGATTAAATATCTTCAACGTGGTGGTGGATATTATATGGATGTTGGATGTTCTCAACTCATCATTGATGGAAAGATTAAAGTTAAACAAGGTCAAGAAATCACAAGTCTTCAAGAAAATGGAATGGAATTCGCAGATGGATCGATCATCGAAGCGGATGAAATTGTATTTGCGACGGGATATTTGAATATGAGAACACAATGCAGGAAAATATTTGGGGATGAAGTAGCGGATAGGGTTAAGGATGTTTGGGGATTTGATGAAGAAGGAGAGATTAGAACTCTTTGGAGGAAGACAGGTCATGAAGGATTTTGGTTTATGGGTGGGAATTTGGCTTTGTGTAGATGGCAAAGTAAAAGATTGGCGTTGATGATTAAGGGATTGGTGGAGGGTATTACGAAGTATGATGATATTTAAGCATTTTATGTCGTGGCGTGGCGTGGCGTGGCGATGGCGATGGCGATGGTGGATAGAGTACACTATAGAATTCATAGCTTTAGTTGAATGGGAATCTTAAGATCATTTATGAACGACTTGTTGGCTGTTTTCAATACTCTTTGAATGTGTAACGCGAGAGTGAACAATCTGGGTCTACCGCTGGTCCAAAGCTGGGAATATATTCTCGTGCATATATGAAGAGTAGTCAAAGCCTCAAAGATAGCCTCTTGTCGTGAAGAGATAACATATGGTGGAAATTTGGACCCCTTTACTTGAGTAGGAAAATGGAATTGCAAATTTTAATGACTGTGAAGCTGTGAGATGAAAGACTTTCCATGCAACTCGTACCGTACTCTATGGCGCATGCAACCTTTGTGCCGTACTCCGTACATTCCCGTGCCAAGCAATGATATTCGACTAACGTATCCGTTCCCGATATCGCCCTTCCGTACTCCACTCGTCGAAATTTGAAATTTTCAACTAAGCCCGCCATATTCACCACTGGTATACCTCAAATTCCATCTGTATAGATCTATACTTCTCGTCTCTTCCCATCAAATAACCACAATAGGTCGCTTAGCTCAGCTGGTTAGAGCGTGGTGCTAATATACTCCTTCAGAGGAGAAGATTGGCACGCCAAGGTCGGCGGTTCGATCCCGCCAGTGATCAATAGTATTTTGCAAGTTTTTTGCAATTCTTTCGCATCTCTTGCAGGTGCACCTGAAGTGCACCTGGGCATCAAAAGAAAATCAAAATAGTTCAGGAATCCATGGTTGAGATACTGTATGATGTTTTGAGCTTTGGGTTACTTGAATAGTTGGGAAGTTTGCCGAGGCGAATTCACGATTTTATGATCAGTCTTTTTCTTCTAATTTTCTTCATGTGGAATGAACACTGTGAGCTTTCATGTTATGAATCTTGATTATTTTATTTAATTTTTGTAAGACTTATTAGTTTTTTTGCTGGAAATTTTGGGTGGAGATGGTGGTGTGTGGTGGTGGGGTGGAAATGAAGGGGCTAGTAGGAGGCTAAGCGAGCCCTGCTAATGCTACCTAGGCTGGCACTTCTCGCATTCTCTTATCGGTATCGCAATATCGTAAAATACTTTGCTGCTTCAACAACATGTTGCACATTATATTAGATGCTATAAGGTCAACAACAAAACAACTACAAGTCGCCACGTCTTCCTCTTTGTTTCAATCTTCGACAATCAAATACTGAGCCAATAATTGACATCTCTAATAAATTACTCGTACATATCATACAAACACTCCCTCAATCATTTATACATGTCCTCATTTATCCATTTCATGCCCATCAACCACATCATTCACTTATCTCACCCCTCTCAATCCTTCCCTCCCTCCATTCCTCATCATAAGTTTTTCTCGGCCCTCCAAATATCCTCCTTCCTTCTCTTCTCCCACTCTTCTCGTTCCTATGTTCATTTCTACTAACCTCACGTCCTCCAACACCTCCCAATAATGCACCACCGAGTGTCCCTAACCCAGGCATTATCAAATCACCAATTGCCCCTCCACCAATTGCTCCCAAAAATGTATTTCTTTCTTTATGATTATTTCGAGCTCGAGGTCGGGATACTCGTGAATGTCGGGAGCGTGAATGTGAATGTGAATGTCCATGACGAGATCGACTTATAGATCTTATAGATCGAGCTCGAGATCGTGAACGAACTCGATTTCTTGGTCGTGATTGTGATCTTTCAGGTGATGATGAATAGGAGGAAGATCTTGAACGTCCACGTTGATGATAACCTGGTATGTGATGAGCTAGGTATCTTGGATCAGGTGGTTCGGATATCGAACGTCTGGGGCGAAGATGAGGTGGGAGATTTCGATATGATTGAGATTCTACGGCGGGGTATTGATGATGTCCATCTCGGTGATAGGTTTGTTGGTTGGGAGTTTGATTACCATAAGGTTGAGGTTGGCTAGGATTGTATTCCCCGGTTTGTTGTGGAGGTGGGTAATATGGTTGTTGGGATGAATAGTTATGATGATTATAGAAACTAGGTGGCGGATATTCTGACTGCTGGTTGATTGGAATATCATATTGTGGTTGCTGATGATATGTCGATGTAGGATATCCAGCAGTTGGTTTCAATATACCTGGACCTGGCATCGGCTGTGGAGATGGACTATAATATTCTTGCGCTGGCATGGTGAAATTCAAAATTCGATGACTTTTCTTCGAGTTATTCTAAGTTCTTCTAGAAGTTCTACAAGTTATATATAAACCTTCTCTTCAACTCATGATGCAAATGTTCATCACAAGGCTCAGCGAATCAAATCGACGTCACCATACATGAAGCCAAGAAATATCACTCTACACATGAGTAATTTATGTCAGGAGCTAGATTGAAGGAAGTGAATATTCGGAAAGTGGGACTGAAAATGTAAGAATTTATAGGTCATTTTTCATAGATGTCTTGGATTTCGGATATCGCTTGCCGGAAGGAAGAAAGAAGAATAGAGGTGTAAGGCTGGCGTGGCTGGTTGTCGAGAGTTAATTGCGGGGTAAATGATATTACATCTCGGACTCTGGAGTGAAGTGATTAAGTGAACTATTCCAATTGTTCACGGGCGTCAAATATCTTCCAGATGAGTTGTCAAACTTTTGTGTTTGGCAAATGGGAGACAGTAATGAAAATGTTCTAAATTTGCCATTCATTGCGAACGTACATGTGAGCGAAAGGATCATCACAACCAGCCTCACGAGATCAACGCTTAGAATACTTCTAAAATACTTCTAGAATAGTGCTAATCCATGCTCTTGCAGAAGCCGAGTCTTGTGTCTCCACACCGACTGACCGTTTCGAAAACTGCCGTGTATCTCAGTAGTTCTGATGACTTGTATGTCTGGATCAAAACATACGCTAGGTTTCGAGCTCCAATCCCTCATACAAATTTGGATTTCCATGAAACTTGGCTTCGAATTTCTCCGTTATAATCCTGCACCTCTCTTCTATTGTAGTAGCCATCTTCAACTCCCAATATCATCAAGTCTTTCGTCTCGTTCAATGGATTCCAATGAAGATGGACGAGCTGAGTATTTCGAGATAACTCGAGATAATAAGTGGCCGCTATTACGTCAAAACTTCTGACATAAGCAGTGCTAATGGACCTTGAGCCTATAAATTAGTGACCAGAGTAAAAATCTCAGAAATCAATTTCTTTAATCTTTTGGCTTCGATAATCAAATATACTGTTTTGGAGGAAAACAGTGTAACACTTTAAAAGGCTTCTAGAAGGATTCAGTGGCTGAGTGGCAGCTAATCCTTGCTCCCACTTTCAAGTAGCAGATCGCATATCTTCTTACTCCTGCGCCAAATTCCGCTGGTATCAATTTCTAAGTGAGATTGGAGAGCGCGTTAGACTACCTGAAAGTTCAGTGGTAATACTTCTTAGATTGCTTTGCTTTTGCTGGTATCAACGTATCACTACTTGATACGTTGATACTATGAAATGATATTTCGTTCAAAATTCGAATCCGAAAAATATTTTCGTGAATATAGCCACTTCATAAAATCCGTGTCTAATCTAAACCATTCCACGACTTTGCATACTAGGGACCAACCCGAATACGAGACGTTTTCTTCATCGTGGTCAATGACTTTCGCCAAAAGTCATCAGCTAGAATCCATTTAGGAGTAAAGTTGGGGCATTGTTCTTTAAAAATACAAAGAACATCAAGGAGGGTGAGCTCCTAGTCAAGGTCGCAGAGATCATACATGCGACTGCACCGGCGAGCACAAGTTTAAGTATTTTTAATGCCGCTAAATCACTAGCGACCCGGTCGAACGCTCGTGAAGATATATTCTTACAAAGACGTTTAACCTCAATCACTAAAGCAAGCATCAAATAGAAGTCTAGGGATTCTATTTGATGTCCAGCCGCATCATACTGGATGAGTTTCAAGACCTTGTTGTCGGGTTCAGTAATGCCTAGTATATAGTGGTCAAGTTCATTTAGCGGTCAGTATCAGGATAGACGGTCTACAGAGAATTCTCCCAGCGGCTTGCACTCTCTTTACGTAGATCTGCGCTCAATGAGTCCAAGAGATATTTTGTTTTCAGGGTCAAAAGATGGCTGTGGTCGATGTCATGATTGTTGTATAAAAAATGGTTATATAAGTGTCAGGGTTCGATATCATGCATCCTTTTTTCGTGAGATATTTCTTGGAGAGTCTTAGGATTCTAAAGATCGGCTTGTGAAATGGATGAGGAATACCAGTTTGAGGACTTCCATCTTGTTGGCCAACTAGAAGAGATTGGAGAGCATGATCTTTGGCTTTCTGGATGAGTTGTCATTATAATAATGGTATATGCTTTGACAAAGTCTCTAGATAAAGGAAGATCAAATGCCAATGAGAGTCACATTAGTTACTGAAACAAGCCATACACTCGATTACTCTGAATTTTCTCATTATTAAACTATTTACTGTTGCACCATTTGTTAATCAATCCTCCCCATCTCTCCACCCCCTCCCTCAAACTATTTACTGTTAAACTGTTTATTGTTGAACTATTCATTGTTGAACTATTCATTGTTGAACTATTCATTGTTGAACTATTCAATGATAAACTATTTATTGCTGAACTATCTTCAATCATTCTACGACCTTGTTCTTTGTTACACGATAGTAAATTGATAGTTGCCAAAGGAGTGAAGTAACCATGTTTAAAATCCATGCGCTACGACTATCATTAGATTCCGTCTGGCCTACCCTAGAGTGAGAACCTGTGAAATTCTAATACTTCGCTATCTATCGCCCTACGCACCGACAGCCAAAAGGCTCTTGACAGTATCGACAGTACACCGCTCAAAATCAATCCACTCAATCCCCAAAATCTTAGTTGCCCGAGAGTTATCATAGCCAGGAATCACCGGGCCGTGCTCACCACCCTTTACATCCTTCGAAAGAACCTTATCACTCAGCTCTGGTAAGTTTTTCTGCACAGCCGTCGCAATCTCTAGATTACAGAAGTTACCTCCCACAGTGAAGAAACGCTTTCCACCAGCCTCTTGCTTCTCAAAAGCAGCAATGTGCGCATATGCCACATCACGAACGTCAACATACAGGTTCACACCCATATAAGAGAGAATTTCGTCTTTCCATTTGCCCTGAATGAGATCGACGAAGCGAGCGTTGGATGTATTTATGGATGAGAGTGAGCTGAGACGGTGAATGATGGGTCCGAAGACAAGAGGTGGACAGATAGTGACGAGATCGAAGTTCGGTTTTTCTTCTTCGATAAACTGCCATGCTGAGCGCTCGGCTACGGTTTTAGATACTCTATAGGAGGTTCCCTTGTTATCTCCGAGACCGTCTTCGTATGTCATGGGATTCCAATCGGTTTCGCTCCAAGCTTTTTTCGGATCCTTAAGCCCTTCTTCCGAAAGCATGGCGACAAAAGAACTGGTTACAACGACCCTTTTTACACCAGGAGCAAATTTCTTGATGGCTTTCAAAATAGACGTAGTTCCGATGATGGCAGGGTCTAAGAGTTCTGTTTTTGGGTCTGTCCAATTGTAATGGAATGGCGAAGCGGCTGATATTAGTCATATCAGTACCATACCGTAAAAATAGGGGGCTGATACTAATCAGGACTTGGGTCTACATACTGTGAAGCACGACATCAAGACCAGTAGTCTTGACAACGTCATCAAACGCATCGGGCTGTGCGATATCAGGGACGATGGCGACGGATAACTTAGCACCTGGGTGTGCATCGAGGATTGTAGAGGCCTTGTCTTTTGATCTGACTGTGGTGACTACCTCATATCCTTTTTGTATGAGAAATTCGAGGATATGGGCTGGATATTGTTAGAAAGCTTTAAGTAAAGCTCGTATTACCATGTTACATACTAGCGATAAACCCTGATCCACCTGTTGCAATTGGTCAGCAGTCAAATAATGTGGTAGTACGAAATAAGTTTCAAACTGGAAAGAAACGGGGTCCAAGGAGCATTAAGCTATGATCACGAACCTGTGAGTAGTATTTTGGTCATTGTGGGAAGTCTTGTAATATTCGAAACTGTTAGATGAGTTTTTTGTCTCGGAGTATTGAGTTTCGATGTGAGTTTCACCTCGATTTTGATATTGAACAAAAATGAAGAAGTGAAAAATATGCGTGTAAAGATATTCAAATATAAAAGAAAGACCATTATATATGGTAGCCGTAGGCGGGGCTGCCTAAGTTCTGACAGAGCTACTAAATAAGGTATTAAGAGACCCCAGTATACATATATGCCTAAGTAGTAAGATTCTAGTTAGAATCCTAATAAGAAAGATGTCCGATTGCTTATTTTGTACTTGAGTATATTAAGCGATCTATTTATATGCCCTGCAAGTGGATTCATATTACGTGCAGTGGTTAGTTAGGTTTATATGGATAAAATGATATTTGATTGGCCTTCTTCTAACAAGCAACTGAGCGACTAATAATTTTACGCTTGTAAAAACTCGAGATGCTCAGTTAAAAGGAGGGCTTTTACGACTGAAATGCACAGTAAGCTAATTACATCTCTGATATGCTGAGTAAGCATGTCGGGGGTGGCCGACATGCGTCAGCGATGCTGAGAAGGTGATCAATTCCCGTGGCATAATATTATCAGAACTAGCCGGCTTACGCATATTGTATATTCATATAATTACTACTTTTTTTCCTTCGGTGATAATGAGAAATATAAAATTCGATCTATTAGCTTGTATAATACAAATTGCTTTGCTTATAGTTCTAATCTCTAATAGTAATATACAAAGAAAAAAGTAAATAAGGTTAATAAAAGAACTTGCGTAGAGAATCTAATTTCCCGGTCAAAGTCTTCGCCACTTGTTTAGATACCATACCCGTAAGCGTCTATGATTTATCCTCAATGCTACGCACCATCTCCATCATGCGCAATCCACTGTCGATTTGATCAACAACATTATTTGCCGTATACCCTTCCCAGTCGGTGCAAGTCTCTAACATGCTATTTTTGATATCAAGTCTTCCCTCTAAGTCGTGAGGTCGCTCCATGATCATGATCGCAAATCCTGCGCTGACATGCCAAGCGACATGGCAATGGAAAGGCCAGATACCCGGGTTATCAGTCTCGAATTGGACAGCCAAATGACCATTAGGAGGCAGCATATGTGTATCTCTGCGTAATGGGTTCTTGGGATTGGTGACTGTGCCATCCCACTCACCAGAGCCTTCGTGCAGCACTTGGAAGTCATGTCCGTGCAAATGCATGGCATGTGCAAAGGTAAGATTGTAGAAAGCAGGATTCGAAGGGTCAACCTTTTGGTTCTCCCAAACGATGCGCACGACTGAGCTGTTGCCAGTACTGTAAACATTCCAATTCGGGTCGAGAGATTTATTACCTTCTTCGGCCACTCTTAGGATTGGTTGGTTGTAATTGACCCGGAATGTCTGGTTGTTCTCGAGGTATTCCTCCTGGTGCGTGGAATTGAGTGAATCTAAAACTTGAATGGTGATGACTTTGTCTGGAGTCTTAACTGGAGAGACAGTGGCAGGTACAGTGCTTTTCAACGCTTCGTTGGAGCAGTTGAGGCGGCTTTCGGTGAAAACCTGGGGCTTGCTGGTTGGGAGTTTCCGGGCGGCAGCATCTTTAGAATTATAATAGATTGCCGCGAGACTGTATGGCTGTCTAGGAAGAGCACAGTTTGCTGAGAGATTGCCACGCATGAAGTATGCTTGTTTTGCCTTGGCTCCTGTTTTTCCCTTGACGATGACATCGGAACGTTGGCCAACCTAAAAGTCAAATTAGCGAAGTTAATGAAGCGTTTTCCATTGCTAAACTTACACCAAGGGTAATATAATTTGTTTTATACGGCTTTATCGGAACGTAGTCCATCGAAATGACTTCTAGCTCATGGTCGTCGACCGTGAAGTATTGAAGGCCTGCCGATCCACCATTGATCACGCGCAATAAATGGTCCTTTCCTTCCTGGAATTGAAAGGTGTTGATACCAGCATTGCTGACACATGGAGTTCCATCCTTCACGAGTGAACAGTCATAGTTCATCCTGCCGTTAATCATGTTGTTATCGGAAAACGCTGGCGCTTTGTTCACACCTGCAACACCCATGATGCCTTCGACCAACTTCGTATAAGCAGGATGCCAATCTGTGTTTGTGCATTAGCATTTCATGATTACTTGGAGCGAGTGTGAATTGGAACTCACAGTCACTAAGTAGCACAGGACCAAGATCAACGTCATATGATCGCGACTTTGGGCCATAGAAGACAATAGGTCCAGCTGCACCGGCAGATATCTGAGCAGAGTAATGAGAGTGGTAGAAACTGGTTCCCACATGATCTGCGAGAAATCTATACGTGTAGTTCGATCCTGGAGCGATGGGACATTGTGACACTTTTAAAGTTAGTACTTCTCTAATTCTAACTCAGAGGCCGGAGGGTTTCAAACTCACCACCTGGGACGCCATCTGCCCAAGGGGTATCCTTTTGTCCCAGAGCATGCCAGTGAATTGCAGTTCCCTCCTCTGGGCCGACAATGGAGTTGATGACTGTAATTTCAACCCAGTCACCCCAATTGGCTTCAATTAAAGGCCCAGGATATTGCCCATTGATGACGATCATCTCCTTTTCGTACCCATCGGGAGCCAGAGTGGTCCTGGCAATTTCAAAGTTGTACTTTCTCGTGACATTGGTGATAGGAGTTTTTTGATGCGCCGTATCCCCATGATATTGAAGCGAACCCCATGGATTCTTCAAACCTATTAGCATTGGTATGTCTGATGATGGCTATGTTGCGACTTACAGTGTGGCCCAAATATGCGGGCAGATTCTGCCAAGCAGTCAAGTCCTTGATGCTAAAATAATCAGCATCTGTCTGCGTGCATTGAAACTTTAAGTCTGCGAGTTTTACTCACCCATTGGTCTGCTGAGTGGTCATATTGCCGAAAAGTGGCAAGGCCCCAGAGAGTAACTTTGCAACGAACGACGCCATGATTTTCTCGAGGATGGCTTTGTCAGATGCAGATAAATAGTAACCAGTTGCAAAGGTTGGAAGCTCAGATGCAACAAACTTGATTTCAGAGAAGTCGAGTGCGAATTTCTGTTTGATCTGTTCCTGACATGGACGTCTCTTCCTGAGTTTTTATACTCCTTCATCCCGTATTCATTCGTAAGACCTAACCTATTTGTCGAAACCCAGCTGCTTCGTAAAACATAGCCCATTCTAATCCATAGTGTAGAGCACGGTTGGTTCCCCATTTCACTTGGATCCGGCCAAGGTTCATAGCCAACCTAGAAAGATACCGTCCCAACTATCACGGCTCACTTCGACGGCGTGCCCGAGCACGGTCAGAGGATTTCTATGGGACTTGAATGAACAACGCTTACCAAAGTCATCTGTTAGCGAAGGATTAGCAATAGTACCGTATCTAATAGGGGCATCTTACACGAGTTCTTGGGCAGCAGGATCATTTGAGTTTGATAATTGTTATATTTAGATACTTGAATGTGATTATCGGCGTGACTGGTTCCTCCGGTGCCTATTCTAAATCAAGCCTCGAGCTATCAGCCTCAGCTATGGAAGAGCTAGGTAGAATGTCTATCGAGGAAAAGCGTCATACGAACTCTCGGAAAGAGGCGCAGCTAGTAGGATAATCAAGAAGATATCTTTAGAGATTTTGAAGAGTCATCAAAATATTGACTTTCGATCCTTTACTACACTCTTGATTATGCCCGCTCGACTTTTACACCAATCATTACTCACCTAGTGCACATAATCGTGAAGTAGATGAACTCGTCCTTTGAGGCAAAGTCTGGCCACATGTATCTGAAACATCTTGCTTCGAACCAGTCTAGTCATTGAGTGTGCCATCACATATACATAAGCGAATCCCTAATACTAGGGGTATCTTACTTTCTCCAACCTGGATGACTGTGATTGGTGCCAAGTATCCAATCCTATTGGAAAAGAGCCTCAAGTCTGTCGCTTACTCTTACTGTCCACGTTTTTCAGGGTTATGACTTAGCCTAGCAGTCAGAAGTAAGCACAATATATTACCTGCCAATTTATCTTGCCATGTGGTATAAGCGAATCAACCCACTGACATCAGTCGAACCCAATGGAAGGGTTTCTACATGCAAGGATGTAAATCCTGAGACATGTTCCATGTAGGCGGATAAGACTTTCCGTTCAGCGGATTGATTAAGGGCGGGCCGCCAAGGGCACCCACTCTCCGCTAGCGGATCGCAACTGGGCGTGAGTTAAGCGTACTTTCTACAAGCCCCCCACTCTCCTCTAGAGGGTAACTACTGTAGGTATGAGCTGAGGTTACGCTAACGAATCATTACTGCGGGCATAAGCTGAGGTTATCTCGTACAGCTTCGCTTTATTGGGAACTGCGGATGAGAAATAAATAGTAGCAATGAAGGCTACATGTTTTCTTAGTAAATGTTGACCTGTAAGCGAGGATCTAGAACTTTGCATAAGAGTTATATATACACCTCAAAAGATGCTTGATCATATATCACTGTTGTTCGCTTACACTTACCTAGTGTATAGACTCTTTGAAGTGTTCTATAGATAAAATTACTACTATCATGAGTCAAGGTATATTTTCCGTTATTCACCATCTTGTTTCGCTCGTTCTCCTCTTCCTCCCGCGTTGCATGCCAATTTCTAGTGCCAATCTCCGTCTTACTTTCTCCTTTTCTTCTTTTTGAGGAGAATCATACATAGCCTTGATTTCATTAGTATTGTATAAAAGTGTTTGTAGCACGTGGTTCCAAGGTTGAGTTTGCATGTGTCTTTAATCTTTCTGGACTCTCGCAGTTCTGGGCAACTCAAGCCGAGACACCCCAGTAATTCTTTTCTGACATATCTGCTGCGCTTGTTGTTTCTGCATGCTTGAGGTGGCGGGGTTACGTTACCTCAATTTGAAAAGGTTCAACATCGTAGAAAGTCTCCAATCACAACTATTTAACCACCACATCCCACCCATTACTCTATAATCTTATCGATGCTTTAATAATATTACAGTCAGAGTACCCAGGGTCAAGTGCAAGCTGAGATTTCCATTTTACTGGCCAATAAATAAGCTTAGTCATACTGGGAATTACATATAGATGATTATGAACTCATGAAAGTCTGACTCTAGTCATCCATCACCACACTGCCAGTTATTCATAAAACTTTGGGGAGGGTTATCGAATTGAGTAAACACCGACGATTAAGAAGTGTGATTCCGATGACTGTGCATCAATTTCTAAGTCGCGATACGATCCATCGATATTCTAAGTCGTAGAGAAACTGGCATGAGTTAGAGCCGAGCAGGATGAGACTTGACACAGTTTAAATCTTGGTATTGCATAATATGCATCGTACTGTCGTGATTTCATCCTCGTTTTAATATCGCATAGAATCACAAAATAGTAGCAATGGGCACCTTATATTCAGAAGCTTCTGCTCACTATACAACTATCTCAGTTCTCGCTTTCAATACTCACAACAACGCCATTCGAAGAACCAGGAATCCCGTCGTCGCTCCTTCAATATCATCACCAGTATATATCATCCAGTCTCAGCAAGCATCTACAGGAGTACATCACAGCTATCAAAATTATGATGGTCATGGGTTTTGGTAATCAATGATAATGCTTTTTGCGTCCTAAAATTTGTTGTTGTGGTGAAATATCTAGATTTTCCCCTTGTCAAGTTTATGGATGCTTAAGATGACCAAGGATAACCACCTGGCTGGAGCGGAGCTGTCAAGAATCCCAACTTGTTGAGCTTCTTCTCAACGACCTCGGACTTGTGCGCCTCCAACTCAGTCACATCCCAGTTGGCATGAAGGTAACCGCCCTTCAAGTAGTCTGCTTTGGGAGTATCGAGGTACAAGGTCAAGCCAGCCGTTAGAGCGGCCTTATCTATAGCGAATGGTGTAAAGGCATCGATAACAACTCCTCGTCCATTTTCGGCCTCAACTAGACCAGGGTGCACAGAGAACACGCGGAGGTTAGGATGCTCCAGGTCGAGGTGCTCGCCCAACTTAATAATAGCGAGCTTGGAAATGTTGTAGCCCGACATACCCGGGACTACCATAGAGGCAAGCAAGGAGACGAGGTTTATGAGAGTACCTTTGCCGTTGGTAGTGTTGATGAAGCTGTGAGCAATGTTGTATGTACCCTTTACGTTGATTTCAAAGTTGTTCCACCAGGCAGCAGGGTCCATGCCGCCAATGGGACCAGCGTTGGAGATGGATGATGTGTTGACGACGACATCAACTTGGCCAAACTTGGCGACAGCTTGCTTGAAAACGCTCTCTACATCAGTCAATGATGAGATGTCACCCGTGACGGTAATCACATTGGACTTGGTTGTGGCGTCGAGGTCCTTGACTGCTTTATCTAAGGTCTCTTGGGTACGACCGACAAGAACAACGCCTTTGGCTGAAGCAGTGATCCAGGCCTTTGCAACTGCCTAAGATATTATTAATACAAGAACTGCGAAGCATAACTGAAAAAGAGTTATAAGGTGACTCACGAAACCAATACCACCAGCGGCACCAAAGATCACGACGACTTTCTTATCGGCGATCAACTCTTGGTTCTTGGGGTCAACAGCCGGGTACACATCTCTCTGCATACTCTTGGTGAGCATGAAAGGGGAGGTGTAAGCGTTAGCATCGAATTCTGCCATTGTGAGAGTGATAGTGGCGTGAGGAGAATGATTTGGAATGGTTTTTTCTTAAGGAGATGAAAGATACACGAGGAAAATGATAAAGAATCAAGGCGGGAATTGGAGCAGAACATAAGTACGGTTTACTAGCTGTTTTGTGAGGCTTTTTCCATTCCCGAAATGGCAAGTGGCTTGGTGAGATTGGTGCTTAGAAATATCACCTACATATTCATTACAAATCATGTCGTACGAGGGTGCCAATTCGGATGCGATGCCTACCTTCCTATCACATCAAGCTCAGAACGCCTTACTAGTCAGCTACTAGTAAAGTGCTTATTTCCACGTCTTTCGATACCTAGGTAACTTTGAATCACTTTGGTCAGGGACGGGACGCCTCGCCCCACCAAAAGAGTGGGATGACGGTTTACTCGAGTATAATTAATTCACTAATTGACACGGATGAAAACGAGTAAGCGAGTAAGCGCTAGGGCTGTGTCACTTTAAATTTAAACCTTTGAAGTTTGAACCACCTAGGCAGGGCAAGATAAGGTTAGTATTTATCCGATGATATCCTCTAAGTAAGTATCCGTCAGCAAGTAATGTTTCCACTTTAGTAAGATAGTGGAACCACCAGTGGTCCACTTATAGGATCCCTCCCCCCCGCCTCAATGCATATCGGCTTACTTCCGGAAAATCACGAATAACATCCATGGATGTCTCAAGCATGTGATATCTATTGCTTATTGGCTATTGTTCACTGATAACGACCAAGAATCCTTCAGCTGGGGGCCGTTAATATCACATCACATCTTACTAGTTGCTGTAGTAAGATGAAAAACCAAGAACTGCTCACGTAATCTGTTTCAATTATCTCTCACTACATATCAAGTTTTGTTTATGGCTAAAGTTCAAAATACCTTCAGCTTCATGTCGATCAAAATCAGGCTGACGAAGTACTTCTATCATAATCTTCCATCACAACCAAGCAGAAGTCAGATATTTTCAAAATAGGAAATAACTCCGGAAGTTTGATTATTCTCAAATAGGAAATAACTCCTGAGTTTGATTCTAAAATCTAGAATAGCAGCGTGACTTATGAGAAGACCTCTAGAACTTGATCAATGCGTCTGACTCCAGCAAGGGTTTCTGATTCTATAATGTATAGATATACTACGGATACTAGTAGTATGAAAAGACGTTGAATTCGAAGAGTCTGAAGTTTCGAAGACATACATTTTCAATAAACAAACATACTTTTTTCTCAAATTAGTGCTTTCAACATGTCTACTTACACCGTCTCTCATGAAGTAAAGCTGCCTAGCGACAAGATAGCAGCCCTTCGCACAATCTCTTTGCACGAGCTTCAAAATGATTCACCCACAGAACATGCTCTTTTGCTTCAGACCTGTATCGAAGATGGCTTCTTCTACCTAGACTTCACACACCCAAACTTCTCTTCACTTCTGAGGGACGTCGACACCGTGTTTGACCTCTCAAAGAACTTGTTTAATTATCCAGAGGTGATCAAGTCTTTGTTCGATGTGGATAAGATTTCTGACATGAAGCTCAACGGCTATAAGCCCAAAGGTCGAAACGTCGTCACTAAGGATGGCAAGATGGACGGATTTGAGAGCTGGCAGGTAGGACATCAAATCATACCTCAATAGGTCAGATAGCAATACTAACATACTATTCTTATAGATATCTCGAAATGGACTTTTACAACTCACAGATGATCCTTTTCCACATCCCCCAGCAATTGCCGAGTATCAGTCTGCTGTACGAGGCCTGGTTCATGGCTTGAGTTCTGCTGCCGAAAGTGTCTTCAGCTCTCTCTCCACCTCTCTATCTATCCCTCAGGGTCAACGCTTCGAGGAGTTTCAAAACCTAACTCGACCATCGCCTGATATTTTGCGTGTGCTCAAATACCATGCCAATCTTAATGCAGACACCGTTCCACAGACGCCGCATACGGACATTGGCAGCTTAACTTTTGTCTTCAGTACTACACCCGGTCTTCAAGCTTTGCCTATAGGTATAGATCAAAAGCCTGGCTCATATAGCGAAGATGACTGGCGATACGTGGCTCCTCGAGCTGGGCACGCAATCGTCAATGTTGGTGATTGTCTGACCATGATGACCAATGGGCTGCTGAAGAGTGCTCTTCACCGAGTGGGACCTGTTGAAGGAACCATAATGCCTGAGCGGTATAGTCTGGCATATCTCATGAGACCAGAGGATCAGACGATGTTGCGGGTACTAGACAGTCCCCTCATTCCTCGGTCAGTGAGCAATAGCGAGGATGCTGTTACAAGCGGAGAATGGATCAGAAAGAAGTTCAAGGCTCTTAGAGGTAGAAAAGACGCGGGAAATTATGACCGTATTATTGCTGGAGGGAGAGGAATTATGACATAAATTGTGGATGTTATGCGGTCTTTGGGATGTTAGATATGGATTAGATTGATAATTTTTCTTTATTTTCTTAACTTGCTGTTCAATATTATTTTACAATAACCTTCTTGCATCTGATTATTTCGAAAAGTGCATTAAATTGTTTTGTGCAAGCTTACATAGCGTTAGTGCGAGTTGCGACGTGACAGTAACAGATTTAAAGAGGGCAGAGACTCAAATACCTGTACGCGATGCTGATTTACCGTTTCAATCTCGAAATTGAAGTGTTAGAAGAACAAAGGCGGACTCTCAGAAATAAGTACATCACTTTAAATTTTAAAACGATTCCCATGCAAGATGCTTACAAAATATCGTGCAAAGATTTTTAGGTCACTTAAGACGTTGGAAGACTATGTGCTGGAGATCTGGAACAATTTGTAATTAAGAAATGAAGTAATTCATATATTCTAGATCTAAATATCATATTGCGCACTCCTTCCATCCGTTCCTTCTAAAGCTATCCAGATCTGGCATTCTATATCGATTGTTCCTTCAACAACACAGAGTCTAAGCCAATCATACCATTTTAATACCCTATACCAAAATCTTTACTAGATGATTCCCATTCTCTAGAGTATTTGATGTCACCATATTGAGGACTGAACCCATCATAGGAGCAGACCCTGCCTGACGCTTTTGAACAGCGGCCGCTAACCGGTCGAGAATTGCCTCTGTTTCATGCCACCCCACACACCCATCTGTTATACTAACTCCGTATTTCAGACATTCATTGCTTCCCATACCAGGAACGTCTTGTCGTCCTGCAGAAAGAAACTATGTGAGCGGACGATTTAAACATGGCTTTATCGATGCTGGACTTACCTTCATGAATATTACTCTCAAGCATAACACCCATAATGGGAGCATCGGTGGCAATTTGTTCGGCCAAACAATCTGCAACTTTGCCCTGATTGCGGTAGTCTTTTGATGAGTTTCCATGACTACAGTCAACAACAATGCATGGCTTCTTTCCGGCCCGGAGAAGCTCTTTTTCAGCCTCGCGGATATGCTCAGGACTAAAGTTAGTTCCCTGAGTACCTCCTCGAAGAATCATAAAGGTATCCGTGTTTCCTGGGCTGATACGATAGCTGAAGTTGCCATCTTCGTCGACACCAATTACGGTATGTGGCCGAGATGTTGCTTCCATGGCGTCTGTAGCGACTTTGAGCCCTCCATCTGTGCCATTCTTAAAGCCCACAGGCATGGGCATATCACTAGACATCTCTCGATGAGTCTGGCTTTCGGTAGTGCGCGCACCGATAACACCAAGGGCGAGAATGTCTGTGAAGTAGTGCACAAGAAGGGGGTTCAGGAGCTCCGTGACGACTGGAAGACCTTTCCTTGCAATATCTATCATGATTTTGCGCGAAATGTATACGCCTTTGTTAAGGTCAGGATTGTTATTTTTCAAGTCCCCGAATCTCTGAGTATAGTCTGGATCATGTATTAGACCTTTCCAGCCAACTGTTGACCTTGGCTTTTCGATATAGACACGCATGACTATCAGAAGCTCGCGATGATGCTTCTTTGCTGCTTCGGCAAGAAGCGAAGCATAATGAAGGGCGGCTTCAGGATCATGAATGCTGCATGGCCCAACAATCACCAGCAGACGGCCATGAGAAGCTCCCTTTGACAGTATGGTTCTGACAGCATCGCGGGTCCTTTGAACATTCGCCTGTATATCTTCATCCTGTTGAGTGTGAGTACGAACCCTAGACTTTCTCATATTCTCGGAAAACTTACAAGAGGTAAGGCAAGCTTGACACTACTAGGTCCCAGAAGTGGTGCCCTGAGGCCTTGAACGGGTTGATGAATGCCTCGCATTGTTTTCACAAAGGAAGAAATTATATAAGCACAAATAGATAGTTGAACTGGTATTCGTTGATAATATCTGAGCTCTAGAAAATGTGACAATCATTCAATGAATAGACACTCCTATATTACAAAATTGGCCACAGATTATATATTGGATTTGTACCGTTTACTTGCCATCGCTGCCATGAATCACTATCCGTTCGTCGATTTAATCTCGACACTGTACAGGAGTAAGATATCATCTGTGTCATACCCAGTAGCCGCCCTGCATTTCGCCATTGCCAAACATCCCGCGAAAATCATATAGCGATCTTCAAGATTACCAAAATCCCGTTCTATGCTACCCTGCAGCTTGGTTTAGGATGAGATACTTCGGCTGAAAGTCTAGATCCGCTAGACTAGTTATCGCATTCCAAAGATTATGACCATTAGATTATGATAGGATGAAATACGGGATTATCCACTTGAAGACCCTTAGATGCAGTATAGGATACCGGCTGGTGTCACCCAGGATTCTCATCCCACAGGAAGCCAATAAGTGGATATTCGGTGAGTTGACAGATGTAAGCGTGTAAGCGTGTAAGCGAAGCTTCTTTTCCGTATTACTGTACCACCGGAGGTATATCTACATTGAGTATAGACTGGAAATCATACAGACCGTTAAGGTACGAACGCTTCGTACGTACATTGATTGGTATCCATAGATGCAGTCAGATTTCTTATCTAGCAGTAATATATATCCCTGGTTGTTACTATCCCCCTTCGGATAGTAACACCTTTTGAGTTCCAGGGTTGTGTCTGTACGTAATCACCCAACTCAGCTGATGCTGACTCACTCTAAGAGTGCGCTTCAGGCTTCGAGCTTTACAACTCATATGCTAATGTAAAAGTAAATGATGGCGGTTATATTGTCATCTATGGCCAATCTGATAGGTAGTCTCATCTGCTATAAAATCTACCTAGGTTTGTAACAAATGTCCAGAAAAATAACCTCAATTTAGCTGCTCTTTTTACTTTGAGACTCATCTCACCGCAAGCTGATTTCATTATGTCTACTACAACCGTTTCTCAAACATCAAACCCAACTCTTAATGGAGCCCCCACAGGCGCAGAATACTGGTGGCGTACCAGTGGCCAGGATCTCGCCAATATGATGAAGGAGGCGAATTATCCAGAGGAGATCAAGCAAAAATTCTTGGACTTCTACAAACAAACTGTTTGTCCCCAGCTCGGTTCAGAACCTACAGCCAAATCGGCGAAAAGTGGGCTAGGCTGGGACGGTTCTCCGTTTGAGTACAGTTTTGAACTCAAGAACACAAGTGCCTCAGAGGCTGTGCGGTTTGCTGGAGACTTTGGAAATCTCAGTCCCCCCGAGGATGATGAAGCTGGACCATTGGTTTCGAGAGGTCCGCACAAGATCGTCGAGCAGTTTGTTGGACGAACAGCAGATTTCGATGACGCTTGGTACAAATCCCTCCTCCAATTCTTTGATCAGTCACACCAGCCCAAGAGCAAGCAACTTGAGCTTGTCGCCAAGGCGGGGCATCAAACCCCTATTGTCATCGGATTCGATCTCTACTCGAAAGCTCCATCAAACCCCAATGCATTACCGTTCATGGGCAAGGTTTATTTCCCACCTTGCCACTACGCCGCTGCAAAGGGAATCACTCGCTGGGATGCCATATCTGAAGCCATTCATCAGCTTCCAGATGTGGCTTCTTACCCCAACGTCACAAAGTCTCTCAATATTATAGCCGAATATTTGGCTACCAAGCCAGAGAGCTGGAAGGACGGTGCGAGATATCTAGCCACAGACTTCACCAAGGCAGGAAAAGCCCGCCTCAAGATCTATTTGCGCTACCCAGGCGAGTCCTTTGACGAGATCTGGGACTACTACACACTGGGCGGACGCATCCCCGCAATGGAGGAGGATAAAGCTATGTTCAAAGACATCATTGAATTCACGCAACCTGGTGGGCAGACTGGCGCTGTAAATTCCGACTTGCACTTCACGAATTTCCGTCGGAAAATGACCTGTATCTACTTCTCACTGTCACCTAACAATGCAACTCCAGCACCTAAGATTGGTATCTACCCCGCCAATTATGCTGCCAACGATGCAGTCATTGCAAAAGGAATTGATCAATGGCTCCAGAAATACAACTGGCCTCTTCCAAAAAAGAGCATTGAGGACCAGACGCGAAGTGTATTGTAAGTCACTGAATTATTTCCACTTGTGATGTACAAAGATTTGCTAACGGAATGTTTTTCAGCCCACATCGAAAATTAGAAGAAAAGACCGGTCTTTTCACATTTATCTCTTTGGGAAGAAAGGAGGATCCGACTAAGAAGGATTTGAGTATTCAAATATACTACGCGCCGGAGCTAATTGCTCACCCACGTTTTTGAAATCTATGATATATTATATTGACGATGAATTGATATTGCCAGTTGCACGACACGGTTATGGCCAATTATCTTTGGGGCAGGAGAATTACAAAATTATCCGCTGCATATAGTATTGTAGATAGTAGAGGAAATAAATGAAGACAAAGCCACTTCACTTAATTGGTCGAAGATGATTACTCCTGACGTGATACTTGTTCTTAGCCCACTAGTCGCTAAAGTGACATTAGAGTGGGTATAATGCAATGGCTAGGTATAAGTAGAACATAATTCTAGGCATAAGACAATTAGATAAAACACACCGTTGCATTGACACTAAACGATAATTAGAGCTTATCTGCAGATTCCACTATTAAGTAGTCAACCTTGAGCCGACGAATTAAGAATAATCCTTGACTTATCAGCCTCCACGCATCAGCATAATTAGTAAACTACGTCTTACGAACCACAATCTTTCTCACGCTGATATATTTCAACATGTACCAGAACATTCAAAGTAAAAGACATAAGTAGATGATAGTTTACATCGATTCTTAGGCTCTCTCTAGCATTTATTGATTAGTTACCATTTTCATAACAAGGACTTCGATCTGTGCAGTAGTTCTTGGGAGCAATATGTTGGAGATGAACAAAATTTGGACTTTCGACCAATTACTCCGGCAGCGTGCCATCGATGAGGATCAGACACCTCTCCTCGCGTTTCCGCGGACACGGCAAGGCATTACAGACTATGAGCCTATAAGCGGTGCGGCTCTGAATCGTTTTGTCGATGGTGCGGCGAAATCCCTGATACAGAAAGGCTTCCCAGCAGTCTTACAACATATGGTAAATCCACGTTTCTTTTCTCGTTGTATATATAACTAACACGGTACACTGCAGGACATAGAGACGGTCGTCGGTATAACTGCACCAACACACCTTGACTATATTGTGACTATATTCGCGCTCATCAGACTGGGTTACATTCCCTTCCAGCTCTCACCTCGTCTAGCACCCAGTGCTGTAAAGGAGCTTTTATTATCCGTTCAACCTGATCGTCAAGTTCTATTTCATGCTTCAGACCAAAAATCGTACAGATCTGACGATCTTGGTGAATTGGAGCTGTATCCAATTGTGACTCGTGACGAGTACGACAATCGGCAACATGGCGATACTCCTGAATTCTACCTCGAGGGGGTTGATTATGCCAAACTGCACCGGCGACGGTGCATAATGCTCCATAGCTCAGGTTCGACGGGCCTCCCGAAGCCCATTGATTACGATAACCAAAAATTATTGGCAGCTGGAATTTACGCGCAAGATGTAAGAACCTTTATAACTTTGCCCTTTTCGCATGCTCTAGGCATGATGTCTTTCATGCAAGCAATCCATAAGCGGGGAACTATCTACACTATGAGTGGTTACGTGCCGCAGACTCATGACACTGTCACTGCTGCTATCAAAGCAGCCAATCCGGTGATAATGTGGACGGTTCCATATGTTTTGAAGCTGCTGGCTGAAAAGCCGGATGGAATTGATGCCATAAAGAATTGTCGATTCGTGAGTAGCGGGGGAAGCAAGTTGCCTGACGAGCTGGGTGATATGCTTGTGAATGCCGGTGTACATATTGGCATGCAATTTGGCTCGTAAGTTCTAGTCCAAATATACCTACCTTAGGAGACCTTCGTAGACCCCGCTGACACGAAACAGAACCGAAACAGGCCTTATTCTAAGCTCGGCCTATAGGCCACGTGAAGACAAGGCTTGGAATTACCTTCGGCCACCACCACATGTTGTTCCGTACATAATGTTCAAGCAATTTGATGGTGACAAGCATGAGTGTATCATTCTCGATGGTCACAAATGTAAGACCTTGTCAAATTATGACGATCCGCCAAATTCTTGGCGTACCAATGACCTTTTTGAGCCCCATCCTACCATTCCAAATGCGTGGAAATTTGTTGGTAGGATGGATGACCGTATCATGCTCCTCAACGGCGAGAAGGTATTGCCACTCAACATTGAAGCGCGGATTAAACAACACCCACTTGTTAAGGAGGCCGTCATGTTTGGCATCGATCGTGAAGTACCTGGGTTGTTGCTCTTCAAGGCGCTAGGCACAAGTAACATGGGAGATGAAGAATATCTCGACCAAGTCTGGGGCACTATTGAATATGCGAACAGTCATGCCGAGTCATTTTCTCAGATCACTAGGGAGATGGTGGCGATTATTCCAGAAGATGCCGAGTGCCCTTTGACTGATAAGAGTTCCATCAAGCGTGGACTCGTCTACAGTCAATTTGCCTCCATCATAGATGCCACTTATAAAGCTGCTCAAAGTACGAGCAAGACACAATCTCTTCAACTCAATATCCCAGAACTCGAGGATTGGATTCTTCGCACTGTCAAATCACAGGGGTATAATATCGACAACGTTACCAATGACTTCTTTTCTGCTGGTATGGATAGCCTCAAAGCCATTCATCTCCGAGGGCTTATATTGAGGAATATTGACCTTGGCGGCCGCGAATCGAAAATTCCATCCCTGATAGTTTATGACTGCGGAAACGTAGAGCGCCTTGCGAGAAAATTGTATGCGATTCGCACAGGATCTGATGATGCGGATGAGCACAACAGTGGATATATCATGACAAGTCTTATTGACAAGTACTCCGACTTCAAAAAGTACAATAGATGCCTCAATTCGTCACTATCAAGGTCTCTGAATGATGATCAGGTTGTGGTAAGTTGTAATTGAAACATTCAGAGGCCTACTCTGAAAGCCTAAATTCCAAGATAGTCTTCCATAACTGACATATTCACAGATCCTTACTGGCGCTACTGGATCGCTAGGAGCTAATATTCTCGCAATGCTAGTGGCATCAAAGAGCGTTAGTAAAGTGTACGCCTTCATGCGGCCCGGCAGCACTGCAGACCAAACACCAGTGGATCGTCTTAAAAGTTCTATAAAGGACAAAGAGTTTAGCATTTCTCTGGAGAAAGTTGTGCCTCTCTATTGCGACATTACACAAGAAGCTTTCGGCCTTGAGGATGCAGAGCTTTACAAGAAGATGCAACTAGAGGTTACTCACATCATCCACTGCGCTTGGGCAGTGAACTTTGCAATCCCCATTGCCGCTTTCGAGCCACAACTTCTGGGATTGCACAATTTACTGGCATTTGGAGTGCAGACACATCGAAGTTCACGATTGCTCTTCTGCTCTTCGATAGGAGTGGCCCAATCAACCAAAGGTCCCATAAAGATCGCTTCGGCGCCGATCACATCGTTCCATAACTGCTCATCTATGGGTTATTCGCAGTCTAAATTGGCTGGGGAGCGTATCGTTGAATCAGCCGTCAAAGATGGTGCGAATGCAACAGTGCTGCGCATTGGCCAAATTATCCCGGGACGTCGTCGTGGCACTAAACTCTGGAATCCTACTGAAGCAGTGCCACTCATGATTCGTTCCGCCAGTAAGAATTCAGCAGCAGCGCTGCCCATATTGGATATTGGCCGTGATGCTTGTGACTGGATAGAGGTTGACACTCTGGCCGACACAATTTTGGAGCTTGCTGGGATTGGGCTTGCCACGGATTCCGTCACTTTTGAGAGACAGCTTGTCTATAATCTTGTGAACCCGCGCCCATTTTCATGGAAGAATGAATTCCTGCCCGCACTGCAGCGCGCCGGCCTCGAGTTTGATGTTGTACAGTGGCAGGAGTGGCTTGAGAGGCTTAAATCAAGTACAGAGGATGCAAGCGTTAACCCAAGCAGGAAACTTCTAGAGTTTTGGTACAAGCAGACACAGAGAGAAGGCGACATTATATTTGATACTGCTGCTGCTGAAGCTGCTAGCTTGGCTCTGAGGAAAGCGTCTCGGATTGTTGATGGTGATCTTACGGAGCAAATTGTTGATGCTTGGAGAAAAAGTGGCGCGCTACCATTGAAGAAATAGTTCTGATACATGTATATTTTGGTAGATATCTAACCTAATAATGAAGAAGCAAAGATAATTAGAAATATTCACAATAAAGTACAATTCTATAATGCTATGTTAAGACAAGCACAGGATATGTGACTATGGGGACTTGGACCGCCAATCGCAGTAGAATCCCATGGGGAAGGTCACATGACCTAGACTGCTCAGTGCCCACTGCCCACCCTCCTTAAGTGGGAATTCTCCACTGGCAGCGGGCCCGTATTGGGTGGATCGGAAAATTGTATAAAATTAATCATAGTAATTGTTCAGTTGTATCTGTCTGTCTTGGTAGGTAGGTAGTTGAATGAGATTATTATATAGACTGCCGGTGGGTTTGGCGTACAACTCTCTGCGCTGACTTTCCCGCAACGAACATGAGTATATAGCAGGCCAGGTCCAAACGACTTCAAAATAGTGAATGCAGTTCTAGATACTATTGCCAGGAAACACGAAACTAATCCAAATTCAAAACAAGTAACCATATCAAACACACAATCAGGCATGTTGCCAGAGTGGTTAATGGGTAAGACTTGAATGAATAGTTCGGTTATCTTATGGTTTCGGCCTCGTAGGTTCAAATCCTGCACATGTCGTTTTGTTTGAACTTTTTGCCAATTTTTTGGAAGGGTGGCAACCACTCATAAGTAACATCACCAACCTGGAATCGCCCGCTATTTCTCATGTTCTCCGACTGCCAGATTAATCAAATTGATATAAGGGGAACCTGCTCTAGATGTTCGATGGGGTGTGTGGGTGCTCATTTATTTATGTATATTGGCTCCATTCACCACCAGCTCCGCTCTCCCAGAACTTCAACCTATCAAAAACTTCAAATGACCACAACTTCTTGAATTCCTAACTTTATTCGACTATCTCTGGACCGATAAGAACTTCTGATGACCAGTAAGGATACAAAAGATGAATGAACCCTGGCGGGATCGAACCGCCGACCTTGGCGTGCCAATCTTCTCTTTTGAGGAGTATATTAGCACCACGCTCTAACCAGCTGAGCTAAGGGTCCAGATGAGTTAATTTTTGATTGTATGAATGGTGACGAGAAAGTGATATCAATGAAGAGGGGGCCAGGGGGGATGAATGAGAAGAAGGAATTCCACGGGGATGGGCGGTGGTGAGCAATGGGTGAAGAAGAAGGGGCGGACGCGAAAATGGGGAATAGTTGTAGCTTGTAGACCGGTGACTCAAATCAAGAAGTGATTATGCTTATCATCGTCGATTAAAATTATGTCCCTTTTCAGGGCGAGAATCAAGAATGATGCGAAGAGCCATTTAGTTGACGATAAAGGGGTATTGGTCTCATTTTTGACTTGCTGCTACTGCAGCGAAGGTATATCAACAATAATGATACATGCTTCCTCGTATACAATGAAGAATACTCTCTCAGGTGAAGCATCAAAAAAAAGCAAAGAGAGATACAAGCAGATGCTCCAAAACTCATATTCATAAACTCATAACATTCCAATCCGAATCCCAATTTATGTATTCTTCCAATCCTTATGCGCCAGCGTGATTCCACTCACCGAATTCCCATACAACGAGAATGAAAGAAAGTGACACTTTCACTTTTTAGCCTTTCTGCCAACCTTCTTAGGTTTTGCCTCTTGCTTTTTTTGCTTTGGTTCCTCATTCTTGGATTTCTTCGCAGCGGGCTTTTCTTCTTTCTCATCTTCTGTTTCGTCCTCATCAGCAGCTTCATCGCTAATATTCTTTCTCTTTTCTGTGACAGCTTCTTTTTCCGTCGCATCCTTTTCCTCCACATCATGTCCCTTCGCAACTTCTTTCTGCAAATCTTCTGACTTCTGCTGTTGTCGAGCACTGCTTCTCGTTCCTTGCCTTGGTTCCTTCTTTGCCTTTGCTGGTTTTGCGGTCTTCTTCACAACAGAACTGCTAGAACTTCCCTTAGGAGGTCTACCTGGACCTTTCCTCTCATCATTTGCCTTCTTCTCGGGTTCTTCATCCTCCGCCTTGTCATCCGATTCATTCGCTTTATCACCAGCGCTGTCTTCAGCATCATCATCCTTTCCATTCTCGGGATCCTTCAATTCAGAGGCTTTCTCGTCCTCGCTCTTCTTCTCAGGTGTCCCTTTCTTTGGTTTGTCTTTGGAGCCGGCTTCATTTTCGTAGTCACCCCCTTCAGCTTCGTATTCTTTTCCGATTTTGTTGGCCTGCGAAATGATAGTAAGTTAGCAAGGGCGTGGCTCAATTGGAAGCAGGGATAGAAGAAAGGAACGGAGGAAACCTCGTCATGTTCGTTGGTATGAGATTAGATAATTTACCTTCCATGCAGCCATCTTTCCTTTACCACTACCATCTTTATTGGTCTGTTGCTTAACTTCTATATTTTCTTCAAGTAAGAATGGGTTCGTAACAATTAAAGGCAATGGAGATTTCAAAGGGGTACGAGGAGGAAAAGCAATGGAAATTTCTGTTGGTTTCTGACTTTTAGTGATTTCCTCCTTGAGTTTTGGAGCGGTTGGTTTTCCTTTAGCAGAAGGCATGTTTGCGATAGTGGGTGGTAGTATGAAGCCACGTTTAGGTACAAGTATAAAGAAATCTTTGGTGATAATGCTTGATGAATACTTGATGAATGCGTATGCAATATTCGTAACTTTATTTAATGAAGGATAAAGACGAATTAGAGGAGGAAGTTATGAAAACCGTAAGTACGAAGGAGGTATACCAAGCTTGAGAAAGAGCGAGGTTGGGGAAAAGGAGAGGGGGAAGAGGAGAGGGGGGAGGGGGGAGGGGATCAATGTCGTCAATCTTGGTCATATCGCAACTGCAGGGGATAAAATAGAGGCTAATTTAATAGGCTTTTATCAGTTGCTATGGGCAATTACTCCATACTTATAGGTAAGTGACAAGTAACACAGGTCACAAGTGGTTGATTATGCGTCCTCTAAAATTTTAATTTTCCTTCAAGTTAACTACAACTTGTAGAAATTTGAAAGTACGAGAGGTACAAGGTCATTGTTCTACACGGATCATTTTTCTAGTATGAATGTTTGAGTATAAATGGATGCGCCATGAGAGAAGGGAATCTGAATAAGAAAGATGAAGAGAAGGATTATGATTGCCGAATCGCTGGCAGCTATGTTCCTCGAGTGAGACATTCTGGCCCGAATGAGAACAATCATCCTCTAAACCCGCGTTATGGTTACGAATGTTATCAGCAATATCCGGAAATGATTTGAAGTTGTCTTTTAACGGTCGTTGAGATATCTCGAACTCAAGACCCTTTTCCATCTCTACCATTCCTCCTACTCTCACTCTTCTTTGTATCGACGACGAACCAGAATGATGCGGTGGAAAAGTGGTTGGAAATGGCTGCTGTGGTACGTATGAGAATTTGGGCCATGGATGTGATTTCCGTGCCAGCGAATATCGTTGGAGAATGAGGTGTACAGCGTGGGAAGTATAGAGGTCTTGAATTGCGATGTCTTTATCTGCTGATCGATCCAAGTTTCGAATAGCTTCTTCCCATGGTTAGCATCCAATCATCCACTGGGGGTCTCAAGTCGAGATAGTTCTCTTGGAGACATTATAACCTCCAGCTTCCAAGGTTATTTCGACATCACTTCATTAGGTCACAAAGGAAGATCTAAGATGCGCGGGCAAGCCTGAAATACATCCGGAACGCATTGATTTGCCTTTGGAAATCCTATCCTATCAAAGAGAACTATTCCCGAGAAGATATTCACTAGAAATAATGCTATTATTATATTTCATCTCATATTTACTACAAACATCTCGCCGTAAAAGTTACTATGGCAAGATGAGAACATCAGATTAGAAAACTAATCACCTGCAATCTCAAGCGCCTCGGTACAACACGGCGCGTCTCCAACAAACCTCGACGCGTAAGATACTTTGGACTACAATTACTTTCTCGCACGGCACGCCACTTTCATGATGCAACTACGAGTATTCTATGAAACTACCAGATAAAAAAGTCTTGTTAATGAACGGAATGATGACCCATCACTTTAAATCCGAGTCCGCAAAGAAAAGGACGTCGACAGTCAAGGCCGTGAGGGCAAAGCCATCTTATGAGGAGTAGGTTCCCTTAACAATCTTGCTTCATACCTAGAGAAGTACAAGCTAACAAAACCTCCAGCATGCTAGATAGTCCCATAATAGACCTCTACATCGGTCCTAAACGCAAAAAATTCAGCATCCACCGCGGTCTTCTCTGCGCCAAATCCCCTTTCTTCGCAGACATCTTCCTAAACAATGATGAGCTCAGCGAAGAAAAAGAAGATCACTATCTACCCAAAATTAGCTCCGACCATTTCTCCATCATCATGAAGTGGTTATATCGCGGTACACTCGACACTGGATTTGATAAGGAAGGAAATAAACCGAGTTGTGCAGCTATAGAGGTTTACGGGTTGGCGCATCAATTGGGCATGACGGAGATGATGGATAAGGTTTTGTCTGCATTGGGGAGAAGATATGTGGAGAAGAGGTTCACGCCGAATGTATTTGCTATTGAGTTGGCATTTGAATTGACGGAGCCTTTAGGATATAAAGATAGGGATTGTGGGTTGAGGAGGTGGATGGCGAGGTGGTATGCTATTATGTTACTCTTTCCCGAGGGGGTATCGTCGACGGCTGGGAATGGTATCTCGGAAGATAGTTTGGCTGATTTGGGGCTGAGGTTTCCATCGTTGTATCGGAGTGTGGTTGGGATCTTGAGGGGGGCAGAGGGATGGAAAGATGTTAGGAGAAAATTCTACGAGGAAAAGATTTGTGCTTTTCATGAGCATGAAGTTGGAGATAGGAGTTGCGAGGATGCTGGGAAGTTTTGGGGTGTCTTCAGAAGTAAGGATGCCGAGGCTGGATGGATGTCGGGGGGAAGAGGGTTTATACAGGGGGACTGATTGGATTATGTTTTATGACGGTGCAATGGGTAAAGAAGCAAGGCGTACAGGTTAATGAGCATGGCGTCCATTTGATGTTTCGAGTACTGGATATAAAGGTCACATTTTCTTTCAACCTGGATTCCTCGGTGTGTAGCCGCTCATCTCGGGTACTGCTTATTTAAGGACTGTATGATAGATCTTCACCAATCAAGAAAAACCAATTTCGTAAACTCGTCCTTCATTAAAGTGAGAACCTTTATTATAAAGGGGGTCATCATCTCACCAATATAGACTGCACAAACGCATTGATATTCGTTCCCAAGCAGCGCACAGAGGGGAGAATTTCGCAGTCGCAGTAACAGCACCAAATACAAAGTATTTCCACAACGTAACATTTTGAAACCGGCGCTTCAGGCCTATTAACCACTCTGGATGGTTTTGATTCCATGGATATCCTTCCTCTCCCAAACCACAATTCCTCAATCTCTCTTTATCTCCTTTACTTCTTTGCTGGGTACTTGGTCTTGAAAAGGTACGAGCTCAAGTAATAATCTCCAACGGCCAAAACACCCACAACACCAGCCCACGCACCCACAACCTTCCAAGTCAACTCCCCCTTGGCGTACTTTTGGTATGCTCCGAATCCTAACCCAGTGCTCAAAGCCGCAACCGCAATCGCATTTCCAATCAATACTGGATTATCGCTATTCTCTTGAACACGGCTCTTGCCCTTCTTTGATTTCTTAGCAGCGGCATCCTTTGCAGATCTAATCTTGGCCTCAATTTGTTCAGCTTCTTGCTCGAGACGGTTGGCTTGTGTCTCAGTTTGAACTGGTTGTGATTGGAAGTCCGAAGGAACTGTATGCACGGAGTCGGTGTCGACATCAATTAAAGAGGAGGTGGAGGCACTTTCGGTGGGGACGATAGATGGTGGGGCAGGAGCACGTTTCTGTGGTGGGATGATTAGTTCTTGACCTGAATGAGTAGTAAATATCGTTCGAGGTATAAGAGATTCCTTTGACGACAATGAGAAAGGAGACAGCGGTGAGAGAATGTGAGGTAAATAGAGCCAAGGGGATTTTTTTAACATACCTCCTCATCAGTCTGTTGTGGACCTGAAGCTGCTGCTTGTGCGTACGACATCTTTATATGATTGATATGGTATGATGGGTAACGGGTATAGGATTTTGGAGTATTTTTCGAGGAGACGTATAACAAGAAGTTATTTTCAAATGCGGAATGAGGGAACTTGAACGTTAAAATGTCGTGTGTGAGGAACAAGGAAACATGTGAGAGAAACCTGGAAGATTTTCCTAGTAGGTGTGGCTGAAGCTAGATCTTTCGCTTAGAGTGGATCTTGGAGGGGAGGGGAGGAGAAGAGATCTCATCTATTGACGTAGGCGGCTCAATGAGATGGAAGTGATTCTAGACTTTGATAATTTATAGAGTTGTGAATTGAGTTATGCAAACACACACTTATTAGGTACCTATTACCTATGTACGGTTCCAGGTTTAAGTTGTTGGAGAAGTTCTTGTGATCAAAAACGTTCTGGGAACAAAGAATCTCATATCAAAGACTAAGAATCATATTCAAATGATACGTATACTACCTAGATACCAATAATCATAGTAATGCTCAGAGTTTTGTCTTTTTATTACATTTAGTACAATAGATTTACAGTCTCTAGGACTTATTTTTTGTATGTAGCATCATGAGCAGCCCTTGGTACTAACTCTCCCCCCTCATCCCCTGAGTTTTGTGTAGGTTTTGGTCTTGTGATGCTTTGACTATCCCTTTGTTTCTCCTCTGTTGGCCTCGATGTGGACTCGGTAGCCTTTTGTGTAGTTGGTGTTAATGAGTCTGAGGATTTCTCTTTGGATTCCTTTTCGGATTTTTCTTCTAATGCTTTCGTTACGGGTGCTTTTTCCGTCGACGGTCTTGACACTTCTGAAGACCCATCATCAGATCCCTTTGCCGCCTCTCTGGCTCGAAGTTCTTCCTCTACCTCTGCCTCATCATCCTCCAATTCCGATGCATACATCTCTGGATGTTCTCGGAAACAGTCTTGCATTCCCCTGAACATCGTTAGTCGTGACCTAGCTATGAGATCCCATTTCTGCCAACTTACTTGAACTTCTCTATACACTCAACACCCTTTGGTTCTTCCTTGGAGTAAACAAAACAGCTGAAAGCAGCTTTGAATTCTTCTCCACAAGGTCCATGTGCCATACCCCCTAGACAAGGACAATCCCAATTGATTTCTCCAGTTTCTGGGTTGAATGCTCCTTGTTGACCAGCTTCATCCTCTAATCCTTCCAACTCCCCTTCCCCTTCCTCTTCAACTCCTTCTTCTGCGACAACTAACTTCGCTGCTGATTCATGTTCCCTTTTCTCTTGTTCAGCTGCTGCTTGTGCTTGTCGCTTTCGTTTTTCCTCAACTATTGCATCGACAGTGGGTAAATCTGATTCTCGAACATTGTGTATTGATTCGTCTAATTTTTGAATTGCTATTATCCCAATCAGCATCTCCTTGAGATTCGCCCCCTAGCTGCCAATATTCTCCTACCTTCTGGTTCCTCGGCGAAAACATCGCTCGTATTATACCAATATATTCCTGCACCTGCCAATGCCCATCTTGCAGCACTACTTTTCCAATTCCGAGATTTCTGTGAGGGTGGTGCTGTGCTTAAAAATCGTCGCGCAGAAGTGGTGTTGATGACAGATTTAGGTGCGCATCTCGGTGCAGCTCGTAGAACTGACTTATACATGTTGGACTACTCTTGAGAAAAGAAATGAAGTGAGAACGCTCATGTAATGTACAAAAGAAAGGACGGAAAGCTCAGTGTGAGTGTTAACCTTGGAAGGCTCTGTTTGTAAGCATCTTCAGATTTTCTGGACCGCCGAATAGATCCGATCGAATATCAAGAAAATACATGGATCATGTGAATGGTGATAAGATAAGAAAAGAAAAGGATATGATCACAACTTCGCAACTTCTCGACTTTAGAAGCATACAACAATATTTTCGGGTTTTCCGTACTTTCTCGTCGTGGCCCCTCATGTTCATACTATCAAGTTGCTTCGACTACCAGAGGTAGTAGTCTTCTATTTATCTTCTTTTCTTTGTTAAGACTCTACGAAAGACTGGCCGGCAGGAAGGGCTAACTTCACCTCAACGTTACATTCCTTATATACCCCAACAGTCACCCTCGAAACATAGTAAAGATTATGGGCTCTCAAGATGTTATGACCTGGCATCCCGCTGACATCTTTTCTGATTATCCAGCCAACCACAAGGAATTCGCTCTCATTGTCCTCAATCAACCTCTAGAACTCCCTTCAAATGTTTACAAGAAACTATGGGATAATGCAGTCTATCACATCGCTGCTGATGGTGGTGCAAATCAAGTATATGATAAGAATCATAAGAAACGTTTCAATGGAGATACCCAAGACTCAGTTCTCAAAGATGAAATAAAAGCTAAGAATTATCTTGATCTTGATACTATCATTGGAGACTTCGATTCTATGTCCTCCAGTCTTTTCAAATATTTCGAGGATAATGGCACCGAGATCATTAAGGATGGCGATCAATATTCCACGGATTTTACGAAAGCAGTACGATATGTCAAAACATTTGAGCAGCCAGCTGGTTCAGAAAGGATCCCGCCATGTTCTCATCGTCAAGTGAGGCTAGAGAAACTCAAGGAGCTACCCAGACCTCTCGATATGATTTGTCTTGGTGGTTTGGGAGGTAGGGTTGATCAAGCCCTCTCACAAATTCACCATCTATATATGTTTCAACAAGAGCCGGGTTATGCCAAGGGCAAAATGTACTTGGTTTCTAGTGAAGCTATAACTTTTGTTCTTAAAGCTGGAAAACATAGAATAAAGATCAAGGAAGAGGGTAGATTGTTAAAGTTGGGGAAGCACATTGGGATTTTACCAGTCAAGGAGCCTTCAGTAATTACCACGCAGGGTTTAGAGTGGGATGTTACGGATTGGAAGACGGAGTTTGGGGGTGACGTGAGTACAAGCAACCATGCGAGGGAGGATTGGGCGATTATCGAAACGACGAAGGATGTGGTTTTTACGATTGATTTCATTCTCAACAAGATGGATGAATGAATTCATTTGAGAGGGGTCCATGATTAAACGATTTGAGGACCAGAACGCCGGGAAGGTAGCACCATCTTATCGTGTACCACGTTTTCGCCAAACATTCGACAAGGATATATTTGCAGCATTAGGATTTATTCATCCAAAACGTCCCGACTGTACATTCCTACCATACCTACGACTCATTCGCCATAAATAATGGATAGTGGGATGGCATTTGTGGATTTGGGTTGAACACTGCCTAGGTATTCGTCTCGCGCGTTCATATCCGCACCTATTGGACTTCTCTACCTATCTTATTCATCACACAACTATGAAATTCACATCTCTCTTATTGGTTTCGTTCACTGTGCGTGAATGTTTACTCGACGAACAGAAGAGGAAACTCTTTTATGAATTGAGTCTATATCCAACTGATGATTGGAGGTATTTTCGTTTCCAGTGCTTGATATTGAATCACCGAGCAAGTGTTCGACTCTTACCTGCACCAATACACACGAGCTCAGCTCATGCCCCCAGGAAGTATGAATACCTAGGTATAGACTATTAATTGGCCAGGATAATGTCCTTACATTAGATCATCTCAAGGTCTATGCATGTCTTTTATAATTCCATACTTTCTGGCAGTACCTATGAGTATAAATTATGATGTCATATTGTCTCTGAACCAGTCTCACCTCCTCCTCTCTCACCTCCTTCCCTACTCTAGTGGCTCTTTCTCCACGAAAACCCCATGCGAGGGGCAAAGAGTTGCCCCTCGTGCCGTTGCCCCTCCCTAAACCATTTATAGTTTAGCTCCATCACGATAAGAGCGCCTTCCCGATAAGCATTCCACCAAAACACCAAATTTTTCTTCACCCATATTTTTCTTTCAAGACTCACATCCTCACATCCTCTCATCCTCTCATTCTGTTATTCAATATCCTCACTCCTACACATACACATACACATACACATACACATCTCCCTTCACTTCAACATGTCGTCCACAAGGTCTGCTTCTGAGGTTGAACCTCACAAAATCTTCGATACCATTCTTACTTTGGATTTTGGCTCTCAATACACTCATTTAATCACCAGACGTTTGCGCGAACTCAATGTTTACTCTGAAATGCTTCCATGCACCCAAAAGCTTGCAGATCTCGACTGGAAGCCAAAGGGAATTATTTTATCAGGAGGTCCCTACTCCGTATATGAAGAAGGTGCACCACACGTCGACCCCGCATACTTCGAACTTGGTGTTCCCATTCTCGGAATATGCTACGGATTGCAGGAAATTGCTTATAGAATCAGCAAGGACAACGTTATTGCTGGCACAGCCCGCGAATATGGACATGCCGATTTGAAGGCAAAGAAAATCGATAATGGACATGTTGACCGATTATTTGCAGGATTAGAGGATGATGTGAAAGTCTGGATGAGTCATGGTGATAAATTGGCTGCATTGCCAGAAGGTTTCCATACTATTGCTACAACTCGGAACTCTGAGTATGCAGCAATTGCACATGAGAGCCAGCACATATATGGTATGGAAACTTAGAATTATTCAATTGGACCATCTTTCCTCTCTGAAGCAGAACTAATCAAATTCTAGGTCTTCAATTCCACCCCGAAGTAACTCACACCGAAAACGGAATTCAACTCCTCAAGAACTTCGCAGTCGGTATCTGTGGAGCCCAGACAAACTGGACCATGGCAAAATTCGTGGACCAAGAGATTGCTAGAATTCGCACATTGGTTGGAGAGAAGGGTCAAGTTCTGGGTGCTGTCAGTGGAGGTGTTGACTCAACCGTCGCTGCAAAATTAATGCACGAGGCTATTGGAGATCGATTTCATGCCGTTCTCGTCAATAACGGTGTTATGCGATTGAACGAGTGCGAACAAGTACGAAAGACATTAACAGAAAATCTTGGAATTAATTTGATTGTGGCAGATGCATCTGAAGACTTCCTCGATGGCTTAGCAGGACTTGATGAGCCAGAAGCAAAGAGAAAGTTTATCGGAGGAAAATTCATCGATGTTTTCGAAGCTGAAGCCAAGAAGATTGAAGAAGCGGCCGCCAACTCAGACAAAGCAGGCAAGATCGAATTCTTCTTGCAGGGCACTTTATACCCAGACGTCATTGAAAGTATTTCTTTCAAGGGTCCTTCCGCAACTATTAAAACTCATCACAACGTCGGTGGTCTCCCTAAACGTATGACAGAAGGCCAAGGGCTCAAACTCATCGAACCATTGAGAGAATTGTTCAAAGACGAAGTTAGACAATTGGGACGAGAGATGGGCATTGCTGAAGAACTCGTTGGGCGTCATCCTTTCCCAGGTCCAGGTATTGCTATCCGTGTCTTGGGAGAAGTCACTCGAGAACGTGTCAAGATGGCTAGAGAAGCCGACCATATCTTTATTTCCATGATTAGAGAGGCTGGCCTCTACGATAATATTGGACAAGCATTCGCAGCTGTTGACCCAAGCAGAGCAGTTGGTGTTATGGGTGACAAGAGAATGTATGGAAACATTATTATCTTGAGAGCAGTCCAGACAACTGATTTCATGACTGCCATCGCATATCCTTTTGAGAATGCATTCTTGTCTAAAGTTTCTACACGAATCATTAACGAGGTTCATGGAGTCTGTAGAGTAGTATATGATTACACTAGCAAGCCTCCTGGAACCATTGAGTTGGAGTAAATGTGGGGTTTTGCGTTTAGGCGTTACTTTGGTGCATACATACCTTTAGAATTATAGATACTTGAACTCTGTAAAGAGAGTCACAAAAATTGCAAGTCATTAAACAAAGGTTGTGTCTTGTCTTGCTCATGTTCATTCATTCAATGCTGTGAAATGCTTGAGAAGAGACAGTAGCTGGAGGTCGTAGGTACAGCGTAGGTAGGAGGTCGGGCACATGTCTTCACGAAATATAGGAAGAAATTGAGATGCACACTGAGATGCTCACCAAGATGCTCACCAAGATGCTCACCAAGATGCTTACGCTCACCATGAATATGCATGTATTAATGGTATCCATTGCCTGGTTCAACGACGCCTGCCGAATGATCTCCGAGAATAACTGATTGCGTTCAGAGTGATATCTAGAGGGACATGTGAATGATACACAGCAAATTTATAGGGGAAGATGAGACAGAGAGAAATAAATGTGCAATGAGATATGAATGAATGAATGATTAATATTCGAACATTCAGTGCAATTATTATAGATAGGTACAAAGCATGATATCATATATTCATCTAGTCTCATCCTTAAGTGAATTTTTGATTGTTCCATACACCTCCGAATTTTGCTTTGCAGCCTCCTTGCCTACAAATCCTTTCAACCCATTTGATCATCTTCCATCTCCCCAACACCCGAAACGGTAGCTCGGCATCAACGTGCCTCTATTATGCTACACCAAAATAACAAGTACCGGGATTGATTATCTAAAGAGAAAAGAGAAATACATCTAGTCCATCTAGTCCATCTAGCTTTGATGAGGAGCCATTCCTAGGGAGTTGTTTCCTCCGTTGAATACGACGAATTGAGACTTGAACATGATGTCACCGTAGATTTGAAGGCTGGAGGTGGTGGCTTGGAGACCTCCGAAGCAGGCTAAGAAGAATAAAAGTTAGTATATTGTTCAAACGGAAAATAATATCAAGTCATAACTTACTGGTGCCAGTGCTATCAACAGGTGCAAAGTTGATATCATCACCACGAACAGTAGCCATGTAGTTTCCTCCAACATCGATTTGCAAATCTGGTAAAGTGGCAGAGCAAGGGAATGTAACACCACCAACAGTTTGGTTGTTGACAGCTCCTTGAACCTTGCTATAGTAACCATTGATAATGTTGGCATCGGCCAACATAAGAGTGGTTCCGGTATCAGCAATGGCTTGTCCATTTGGTACAGCAGTGGCAGCACCTCCTCCAACGCTAAATTTGCTGGAGCTGAATTGCCAAAAGCCTTGAGTGGTGTTGACGGCAGCCCAGCTCAAAGATCCGTTGAATTTGGTAGAATCAATGTTTCCGAATTCGTAAGAACCAGCGGCGGCTTTGCGGAGATCGGCAGTGAAGACTGGTTGGGCTAGACCTTGGGATATGGCGTTGTCGAAGAAAGTCTTTTGTTGAGTGGGCTTGACGGTGTTGAGTTTAGAGAATGCGAGACCGACGAGTCCATTGGATTGAGTGTCAGAGACGAATGACTTGGAGACTGCGGTAGCCATTTCAACTGCTTGACCAGTGACAGTTACTCCTCCAATGTCGACGGTATCAGTACCAACGTTACCAGCAGCTCCGGATCCATCACCATATGAGATGGACCAAGTAGCACCTTGGATCGCCTTGAAAGTTTTTGATTTGGAGGGATTGAAGTTTTGGTGACCAGATTGGGAAGCGGTTGCGAGCTCAGTGCTGAAGACCCAGAGATCGGAGGATCCACTGTCAAAGTCCATCGTCATGGTTTGTCCACCGATAGTAACTTGCGATAAGTATTCTGTATCTCCGGTCTCTGGTACAGCAGCAACAACGCCAGTTCCTGCGGCTCCGCTACCACTTGCCGCGGCGGATGCTGCAGTTGAACTTCCAGTTGAGGCTTTGCCTTTGCCTTTAGCTTTAGATTTTCCTTCTGGAAATGCAGGGTTGGTATCAGAGTTCATGGCTTCAACCAATGAAGCTGGGAGAGTCATAGAGTGCTTGTTGTATGCTCTAATCAGAGCTCTTGTACCGGCACCAGCGGTTCGACCAACATAATTAGGATTCGCAACTCGTTCGACCTTGAAGCTTCTCTTGTGTGCTGGATGTGGAGCGGCGAAGACAAGGTTGAGTAAGGCGAGGACATAAAATGTTTGAAGTAATGAAGGCATCTTGAATGATTGGTAAGGCCACACCAGGTGGTTGTATTGTGAAAAGAAAGGGTGGTTGGCTTGTATGAATGAAGGACTATTGCTATTGCTTGAGATGAACCAGACCACAAGAGAAAGGAAGAAGATTGCTGAAAAATATGAACTGAGAAAGAAAATATGGAATCCGGTCCAAATATTATTATGAAGGAAATGTAAATAGATATATGAACGATGAATGGAAAATCCAAGGAAAAAGAAAAAGAACCTGGAGGTCGGTTCAGGGTATGGAAATGTATGGAGATGAAAAAGATGAAGGAAACTAAAACGAAATACACGCGGCTTTTCACGAAGAATAAGTAGAGATATGAGGTTTGCGCATGAAGCTGTAGGACCACTTGGTATGCAAGTTTGAAGACAAGGGTCAACAGTTCAAACGCCAAAGCTGGATGCCAGACATAAGGTGCAGCATAATGGTGGAGAATGATACTTATTCGGGAAAAGTCCTTAACGTTTTGAGTGACCGGGTATGAGTGTTTGATCTTTTTCTGGACCTCATGGCGTTGTCTGTGCTTTTTGATGGAGGCTCCGGGATCAAAGACTGAGAACAACGGACTTCCATTGACCCTTGTTTGGTTGTATGATTGATTGTGTGGGACTTTATAGGAGAAAAGGATTTTAAGAGTACAGAGTTGGAGGTGGTTGTAAGAAAGTACAGATAGGAATGACTATACTTAGGAAAGAATAGTGAATTCCGTCATTACGAATCAGGCGAGTCTAATTGATTTTTTAGACAATCTTAAATCAGTGGCAACTCAATCATTGGATCGTGTATAAAGAGCCCTGGAAACTCATGACACAGTCACACAATAATAGCCCTGGAGAGCCAAATTCGTAGGACAGAGGCAAAATAAGAATAAGATTAGTAATGTTATAGGCCCTGCGATATATTCAGGGGAGCTCTAGAAGATCCTAACGCTTTGCATATTATTATCATCGGCATGTTTTTTTTACTAACAAGTACAAAACCCTATTAACCTCTTCTATTCGTTCTCAGTGGCTTGTATGCATAGCGTTGAGGCTGACGTTCACCCAAAATACACTTTATACTCATACACTGTTTGATATGAATGAACTTGTTAATGTCTTAGGCTTGGCAGGGTATTTCCCCCCTGAATATAGGGCGTGTTTTTGTAATAAGAATTCAATAGCCAGTAATATTGAAAGGATTTAACGGAAAAGCATAGCCTTCACGTTAGATTTCCATTGTTGAATTTGGACTTAGAATTTACTGATACCAAGATAATAAGTTATCAAGATAATACCAAGAGCTAGTTCATCTGTTCGAGACTTCGAGTCAACTATGTCCCGTGAAAGCTCTACATTTATCCTCCCTGGGTCACATCAGTATCATGTTGAATGCCATATTCCCACCTTCATATAAATTCATTTAGTCAAATCCATTTTCAGTCCTTTTCCGTAATGATATACACATTCGTGACACCTAACCGAATAACGTGGGGCAATCAAGTGCCTAGCTGCCAACATTAAACTCAGATGCTAAGCTTTTCGATACGACTATATTTGGGAGGCAAACAATAAAAGCGCTTATGAGTACTGTATCTTACTCGGAGATGTTTCTTGATTATTCTCGATATACTTTCGATGTGATTGTATAAGCATTTTAGAATACAGAATTATATGGTGCTAACTTGAACCCACCGCATGGTACTGCTATAATAAGATCTAGAACATCGCTTGTATTGACTGGTATCTATTTCCTGTGAAAGGAATTTTGAAGCCGTTAAAAGTGTATACAAAGAAGAAGGTATCATCCTTCTAGAACTAGAATATTTTGATTTACCAATCGGCCTCGCGTACCTCCTTCATCACTCAAAAGATTTGGCGCTTTTCTTTACCATGACGATGGCTATCTTGCGTGGCTGCGACCTGGCGACCAGTACTATTTCATATTGACAAGGGTTATAAATCTAATCTGTTGAATCTGTTGACAAATCAAATCTATAGGATACCAGAAATGCAATTATCCCCACCACCTTAAGCTTGAAACTCCATGTAAGACTTACCTAGTACTATATGAAACGTCAACTCTTGGCCCACCAATCATTGAATATGGGGGGAATGCCCAAAAAGGGGTTTGCGACTTATGGAAATGTCTCGCCTTAATTGGATGAGAGGAAGATCTTCTTTATTTTCCACCTGTGGTACAAAAAGGAAAAGAATGATGAGCAAATGCCAAGGTTCCGCTCTATGGAAAATCCTCCCATTTTCCTACCCCATGCTCCTCTTCTTTTTCCATACATCTTCCGCTCTACAGACTACAGTATAACTGTATAAGTTTATTATAGATATAGGAGGTTTTGAATAATTCATCAAATCCTTGTACTATAAGGCCAAGCTTAAGAAATGGTATTATGGTACTCCGTAGTATACTAGTATTTTCCGCGTGATTTTTGGCTTGTCTGTCTAGCTTACTCACTTGGTGGTTCAAGTCGTACCCAAACAATCCTTCTATTGCATTATTCACATTCTCAACTCTATCATGCCTCTCAATCCTTCCATTCTCCAGATTCGTACAGTTATTATCATTCTTTTGAGATCCTAATCATCGAAAGTAGTATCCATGCAAGATTGACCCCTCGGGCTACCCCGTCTTTAACATGCCACCAGGTGCATCTAAAAAATACTGATTACGTGCGTTCTCTTCAAAAGCCCTGACAGGTCACTACCTCACCAGAATAATCTCAAACCGATATCGTCTCCAAATATTCCTTATAAACAATGCCACAAAAATTACGCATCCTTGGCTAAACCCAAGATCTCAACCTGTAAAGAAAGATTCATCAAGATGGGATGAGATAAAACATCCAAGCCTTGGGGTATATCCTCGCACATTCACGCGTCAAACACGGATGGATGTCTAAGGAAACAATACATTGCTAGTCCGTGGGCTAGTCCGTGGTTCAAATGGCTTTGTCAACTGAAAGATGGGGTTTTTATGAATCAAAAGCTTGTTTGAAACTTATCTTAGCACCTGAGAGCAGGAAAATCAGGTCATTATAGTTCGACACCCCTCATGAAGTATCATGCGCCTCCATGGAAGTTTATGTTTAGTTAGACTTTGTTTCGTACTTTCGAGACTTCATAGTTTTGGTTCATCCGAGGACAAAATATTCCTTTCAAACAGTGTATCACGATTTCGAGGCTAGGGTAATATCTAGGTGGTATATCAACGATTTTTTTATTGCTTCAAGGGCTAGAAACGGCGACAAATTCTTACGCGTCAATCATCATGGTTCAGATAAATCACCAAATAATTAGGGCTCTATTGTTCCATGGCAATTTGGTGCGTGATCAACAAGATCATGTAGATCATGTAAAAGTGTGTATTTTTGGTCTGAATGGAAGTCTTGATGGTTTCGTTGTTACGAAAAACCACGCCTTAATCTGCCATACTACAATCGCTGAGTGGTATTGCTACACGTCTGAGTTATTTGTATCATCATGGTTAATTCACTGCGCTCTCTTCTTCGCAAAGCTTGAACAGGACGACGCGGACATGTAAGATCCCACCACTCGTACACGCACTTGTTCTCTTTCTTGACTTAGGAGAGAAGTATCTCGGTCCCACTAAGCCATTTCACTGGTTCTGAAATGCTTGTGGCTTGGGATATCTATAAAAGTATGTCTTTGAGGGGTTAGGAGGTGACCAACGCAAACTTAAGTTATAGATGAGACCCACGACTGCCAGAGAGATACTTCAATGATGAGCGAGTGGTACTTATTGATTCTTGATACAATCATCTCCACCATTAACTCATGCTTCGTCTTATTTTCTCGGTAGTTCATTCCACTTTTCTCAACTTTATTCAAATCAAGCCTTCTCGCCGCGGTGGATCGACATCTTTATTGTTGACAAGCTTAACACAAGAGGAGTGGATTCATAATTGCGTTTGTGTTCTACAGAAAGAATGGATACTGCTTTCGAAGGATTTGAGTTTTTGAATTGCACCTAAATCCTCCTCAACGAGTCAATGAAGTTTCTACCCAGCCCACAGTCATAAGTGTTCACATCCTCTAAACCATGTTCGTTTCGACGGATGTTTATATACCAAGCTTTTTCGGCATTGAAAGGATCCAAGTTTTGAACAGGTCTTGACTCTTATAAGAATGCAGTCTGAATACTTGCTCATGTGAGGATGAAGCGTCGAGAAATCCACATCTGCCATTCATTTTACGACATCTATCAATCTAGAAACGATCATTCGTCGTGCGAAATGAGTTCCTGGCACCCCGCTGTCAAAATCCAATGAAATATGTCTATCAAATAATGTACCTTATTTCTGAAGTTATAGTCAGCAACAGCATCGCAATATATGCAGATAGTTTAGCCCACTAACCCGAGTTCCAGTTTTACCATGCTCCGAAGACTATTCCTTGAGGCTGCGCCATTGCCCAGTACAAGACTACGAGTGTTTAGATCTCGGTAGAAAATACACCCGGGGGTCTTGTAACTTCGTCAGTAGCGGTAAGATCATGTTCCTATACGATTTATTTGGCCAATCTTTCACCACCCAACAGTATGTCAGTAAGAATCTGTGCGGATTTATTAATCAGAGATTTGAACCAAGTCAGATCGATAAATAAAGTGCAACTGGCGAAGAACACATCTAAAAAACAGTATACATTTGCTTCCTACATATCCTACTATCATGACATATCTAATAAGCTCCTGCCCTCTCATACATTCACAAACCCCACACTAGCACCTATGCATTAACCACTGTCTCCCCACTTGGGAACCCAGCCTCATATTGCAAAACCAACTTAACACCCGCCCCCGGTGCTAACCTCACATTCCAAAGAACCTCCCCAGTCTTCTTTAATTCCGCATCGGCCGTACCCCATCCATCCGGTTTTTTACTACGGCGTACAATCTCACCTCCACTACTAGAGGTCCTCTCCCTATCCCTATCTCTCTCTCGCTCCCGACCTTGAAGCATCTCATCATCCAAGTTAAGCCCTGTAGGAATTCTATCACCATCAGGTTTTAAGCCACGCGGAACCAAAACCTCAACTCGAAGTCTCTCTTCTTCGGAAACAGGTACTTGATCCATAACCAATAGACTAACACCTCTTTGCATTCTTGTATTGCGCAAGGATAATGAACGTAAAAAGACATTGCTGTCTTCTTTTGAGAAGATTCCGCTTTGTGAACGTCGCACCTCTGGCTTGTTATAAACCACTTTGATAGCTGGATCGACACCCAGATTTAAGCTCAAACTCTCTCCGACGGAACATCTTGGGAAAGTGGCTTGACCCAGAAAACTACCATCCAAATTCAAACCCACAGGGCCTGCTAACAAGGGAATTTTCGATGTGTTGCGCAATTTAGCTTTAAGGAATGCGACAGTCCGAAGCTTGGGAATAACTACATGTTCGAACCCGATATTCTTGAACTCGATTTTCGCAATCTTATGTTTAAGGACAGAATTTGAAGGCATAAGGGTTTTGAGACCAGGTAGGTCATAGGTGGTAGACATGCCAGACTCTTCCCAAGCTCCTTCTTCGAATGTGAGGGTTGGTTTTGGTGAAAGGAGGCGTTGAACGAGTGGAGCTTCGAATGTACCGCTTGGATCACCCATATCTGATCCAGGAGCGGAAACATTCACGCTGTGTTCTGGATGTATGGGAGGTTGGGCACTCCCAAAGAGAGAGCTACCTTGAGTGTGTTGGTTGGTGGAGTTTTCTGCAACGGATTCAGAATTGTGTGCCGGTGTTGGGCGAGAAGCTCCGAATAATGCACCGCCGGACACTGGATTTTGGGATACTGCAGTAGGCCCATATAAGCCGCCAGTATTTGGTGCAGCCAACCCAAACGATGCAGGGGTTGAGTTGGAACTTTGAGTTTGTAAAGCGGATCCAAATACTGTTGGTTGTGGGAATAAACTTGGTTTGGCTTGATCTGAGGCATTCGAATTTCCAAACAGATTGTTACTCGCAAATCCACCTTTATTAGCGAATAGATTGTGGGAAGGTTCGAATCCAAAAAGATGATTTCGAGGCTGTTGAAGATGTTGATTATTCTTATCAGCCCATTCCGTTCTCTTGGCTGCGATCTCACTAGTACTGAATAAAGCCGCTTCGGCATTTCTACTCCCTCCCTTTAATAGTCGTACGTTCCATGGGGGTAAGGTAGGTATTGATTCATTGAAACTAGTAATGGAAGTTTGGGAAGTTGAGAGAAGGACTTTAGCATCACGCCATGTTTCAGACGTCATATTCTTCAGCTCGGCCGCGTATTCGAGTACTCCAGTACTGGTCAAGGTGTTGAGGCTGAGATCGTAACGAGGAGACCAGGATACTTCATAAGTGATGTAAGAAATTGAAAGACTGATGATATCCGTAGCTCGGCGAGTAGAGACTTGGTAGTTATTGACGGTCATGTCACTGGATACCGAGCTAGGACGAGATGACCCAGATGTCATGGCAGAACTCGTAGGCTCGATACTAATTGTGACGCGATAAACCTTTTTCGGCCAGAATAAACTTCTTTCTGATTTGATTCGCATTTTCTCTTTTGCTATCTCGGCATTCTTTCGAGACCTGGTCGCTTGAAGTTTAATCTTTTGCTTGTATGCTTTCCGTTGAGATCTTGATCTTGCTTTCGATAATTTATTTTTCTCTTTCGTTAATCTGACAATTTCATCCTGTGTGACTTCCAAGGCAGCAATTGCAGCTACGTGCTCAACATAAATCTTCTCACGTTCATCTCGATATGCTTTGATGAGTTTCTCGAATTGTTCGGGTGAAGGAGGATTATCACGAACTGTAGCACCATAATCCTCACAAATTTTTAGTCGACTTGCAACAGAATTGATTTTCTCGTTTTCTTGAGCTAGCAAACGATTCACTTGCTTAATTTTTGTATCGACAAGTTTCATGGACTCATCTTCAGAGTCGGAGGAATCATCATCGGATTCTTCCTCAAGTTCAGAGTCTGATGAATAAACTTCTTCGTAGACTTCACGATTAGGTAGAAGATCAACAGAAACTTCGGTAATTGTAGCAGAACCATTTCCTTCCACTTTGATGGAATGTTCATCGATAGTTGGAGCAAGTCCATCAATAATGATTTGATTGGTTCCGGTCTAAAAAATGTCAGTATAAAGAACTACGGAGGACGTTTGACTTTCTTACCTGCAATGTAATGTCTCTAATATCACGAATAATTTGAGCTCTAGTTGGAAAGATGAGAACACTGCGAGTGCTCAAATCTCGAACGCGAAATTCTTGTTTGGCTGCCATTTTTGCCCGATTTTCTAGGATTATTTTTGACGCGTGAGTTGGTAATCATCAACCAGTCGTACAGTCGTAAAGTCGTAGGGTGGGGATTATCGTTGGGCGCGACTTTCAGCTGAGAGATGCTCTTTAAATAATAAGCAGGAACTTGAAGAGATAGGTAGTGTGTGTATGTGTGTGTGTATGTGGGTGTGAGTCGAGCCTTTGGGAATAATACAATAGTCGAGAATAAAAATGAAGAAGGAAGAAGAAGGCAGAAAGAAGTGTATGAGAAGTTGCTTTAGACTCTCATCCTTATATGTCTCTCTATCGCCCGACACTCAAATTTTGATGTCCGATGTTCACACTTTGGTAGATTTTAGGGTATCAGTGGGATGTCAGATGTCAGGCAATTGAGAACTTTGCCCTTTGCCCCGCATATTCAGAAACTCAAGAATCCCATATGGCCAATCATTAATCATAGATCACGGATGGAAAACGCGGCTATGTTCCACTGAGAAGTAACATGAACAAGGAAATGAAGTAAAAAATTGGAAAAATTTAAGACAGCAGGTTCCAAGGTTGAGTCATATTTACTTATTAGATGGGGATGAATGAATACTTTCAGCCAAATTTAGATACTCGCTTTGATATATTGGTTCACGATGTAAATGTAACAAGAAGTGGCAAGGAAGGTTAGGTAGGTAGGGCTAGTTATTAACCTATGTATGTTTTTGGTGTGTTTGGTTTATTGTTTGCGATGAGTAGTCAGTCTAGCACTGAGTGACAAGTCGAGAGTCGAGAGTCGAGTGATACTTGGAGGGGTGGGTATAACATCGAGAAGTGCTTCCTTCCAGGTTATGAGCCCTAAGCCTGACTCCTGAGAGACTAGTTGATTGTTGAACTGAATTATTATTGGAACATTCGAAACAGTAAAAACATTTCAGCTAAGTTAGCCTGCTATCTATTTCGCTCGCCCATCGCGTTCTGTTCTGTTCTTAACCCTACCCTACCCTACCCCTTCATTTCTTCACTTGCTTTCTCTGCGTCTTTATAGGGTCTTCAGGCTCATGTTTAAAGTGATATGAATAACTTTGTCTCAAAGTCAAACATCATCAACGATGCACAATAGACGCATATAGAAGATAATTATTTCTCAAGGTTGCAGGTGTAGGAAATAAGTTCAATTCGCGATTCGAAATCCTGTACAACAACTGACAAAAAATATATCTTCGACTTAGGGAGCACGTGCGTGTGAAGATGGGAGTCATCACGTGATGATTTGGACGACATCTAGAAGCCCCCAAAAATCAAACCATCAAATTCGCTGACCAACATCATATTAGATGGTCTGTAGATCGCTTGGTTGTGGGCATAACTTCTCAGCATCTGAAGACATCAGAGGAGTAAGCTATTGAAGACGAAGAACTTCTTGCTTATAACTCTCACCAAAAAATACTATCCGGTGATACCTTTCCACATCGGCTCTAACGATATTCTCAACCTGCGGATATCTCGGCAAACATGGTACCACAGTCCTTCAGGCTGGGAACGGAGTAAAACAACTAGAGGCTCTCGAAACGTCAGTTTTACTAGCAGCGAGTGCATGAGGTCGGAGATAGATATCAGTATTCAAAAGCTTTCACGGATCAGTTCCGGGTGTGTATTCGATAGAATGGGTATTAACCAATGTCGGCGTCTTACCCATGGCGCGGAAAATTTGGTATAAACGTCGACCGAGCTATCAACCAAGAGCTAAGGCAGCTATTGCATGCTCCCATGTCTAGAATCTATGAGAAGTACTATAACTAAGGTCTGTGCGATTTCAATCAAACCGATTTCATACTGGATGGTGGAAGTGGGAAAGACACAACTGCACTCGAGCACCAGAATTCTCCATCTTTGAATCGCATCACTCTCTTGCAATGGCTGTCGTGATAACATGAGACACAGGCTTTAACATGTGATAGACGAGACGAAGAAGATGTTAGAAAAGTTGCGCAAACCGGGAGCATGCCAGAGATGATCATGAAGATAGCCAACGGTCATGTGAGAGGATCAAAGCACAAACTATACGGATAGCCCACAGCTCAACGTGAATTAGTCCAGACGGTGTTGGAGAAAAGAAGACACCCCTATCATTGCCTATGCGGGTGTGAATGAGAGGCCGACTTCTTCAATCAATTGTTCCAAAATCTTCGTAACGAAGAACCTTTAGAGTATGATGAGATGTGCTGCATGTAAACTCTTGTAATCTTCAAAAAAGCCATTTTGTGTAGGCTTTCTTTGTCAATCCTCCCGTTAATTTCTACAAAGTTCCTTGCAGACAACCAAGCTCAAGCATCATAAGACTAGCCTATGGACCTTAGTTATGTCCATACTATCAGGTCAACCCCTTATCGTATCGATAGATATGGAATAAGGAGATGGCACATTTCAATTTTCATTAGTTGTATTCATTTTAGACTTATGAAGTCCTCGTGGGTATAAAAGGGGATTAGGTTCGTAAGATCTTACCTTCCTATGTTTTGATTCAGGTTGCTCCGGTACCATTTTTGCGTTCTCTCGATTATTGATTTTCGCAGATGTTCGGTATAGCTCTTGAGTTGTTACCATAGTTTGCTAGACCATTGACTTCGCAGCATCTACGGACACACCATGATATTTCGTCTAGCGTTGAGATTTACCCGGAGATATGGCTTGTTACAATCCTTTTATGCTTAGGTTTATTTCGGTAAGATCCTCGTGGCGGAGGATAAATATTTCCATCAATATACCACCCAAAAGTCATGATCATTCACATACGGTGCCAGTTACATACAAGAGACATGTTAATCATCTGTTTTGATTATCTGATATGATCAGATGTATCAAAAGTAAATGAGAAGAATATTGAACCGGGATCCGGCCAATCTCTAAAGATATACATATGAGCTGAAGAACAAGAAAGAAAAGCTACCCTAATGTGGAAACAACAAATAATCATCACCAAGTCCCCAAAGCATTGCGTCTCTTAGCCATCAACATAACTATCAACACCGAGCGTTATGAGTACGTGTGATCGAAAAGAAACCAAGACCATAATTAGTGACACAGTGAGGCTGAGTGAGACACCATTCGAGATTTGCAAATCGTGTTCGACTCGATCCCTTGACTCCAAAAATATATCGTGGAAATCATTTTGGAGTAAGCGGTGTCGTTATACGCAGAGATACCCGTAAATTCAGAGATGTGAGAGTAGACACACAATACTGATAGCATTACTTTCGATAGCATGCTTAATTTTGAGAATATGCCAGCGATAGATCAGATTGATAACTTCCGACTCTGGCAGAGTCCCGACGCAAGTCACTTTTGAGATATGGATATCCTCTGGGTCGACCGTTTGTAGGCAAGTTCCAGTCCCGAGAACTCGTGCTAGTGTTTGAAGATGCATAAGTGACGCGTTCCGAACTTCCAATTATACGTGGAGAAGTTCTCGCATCTTCAACTTTTTTCTCTTCTACCACTGCTGTCATTAATGCGAGAATTGCTGGATCATTTGCAGAACCATGGATCCTGGATGGTAATAAAGAAGTATCCTTTGAGGACATCATTTGTGATTGATGTCCGAGATAAGAGGAACTTGGCGACGTATTTCGTACCCAATTTGCTACTCTAGAGTCCCGCCATTCGTATTGCCGTAATGAAGCATTAGAACCGACTGGGGCAGCCTGTGTGCTGGTAATTGGTGTAACTTTTGACCACACTGTCGGAGGGCAGTGAGAATGGATGGCTGTGATTGGAGTTGGAGTTGTGCTAAAATTTGGATTTATAGTTGGCATTCTAATAATCTCGTGTGGAATTCGTTCGTCAATACTCTCCACCTTCTTATACTTTTGGACTTGTGGTATGATTGGTATGCCAGAATTACCCGGTATAATAATTGGAGGAGGCCTGAAGCCTTTAGCTTGTCGCGAGGTCGGCTTCAAGTCTGGCGATCTGTTGCCTTCAGATCTTGTTGTTGGATAGATCCCAATGTTATTGTCGAATCTGCTTTGTGATTCCATACGAGTTCTCGGGTAATGAGTGAAAGAATCGACAGTAAAGTTCTCCGGCTGGGTTTCATTACTTGCAGATACTGCATTAATTTTGTTGTTCCGTCTTAAAGAGTGATGTAATACGACAGTGACTTCAGCTGCTTCCTCACCGGGATTGACTGGATCGAGCGTTTCAAGCCAAGCTGCGAGTGTGTCCATCTCCTGCTCATTCAGTTGACGAGTGTATAACCGAGTGTTTCGAAGTAAGTGTGACGTCATGATTTCGGAAGAGATGAGGACTTCGAAACAAAATAGGAGTTTGATACTACATTTCGCACTCAGTTAGTAAATTTATATGAAAAAAATGCAGGAAAATGAGGAGACAGGATATATCAATCTGTAAAAGACGTACTCTTATACTGTATGAATCCCAGGTAGTAATCTACTATCTTCGTGCCTTGAAATCACGACGAATAGACGTTGACTCCATACAAGCTTTATAGGTGATGAAGTGGCGAACAGTGTTCGGGTTATGAAGGAGATGGTTAATGCTAGGACAACCGAGCTGTTAATATTCGAATCTCGATTTGAGCTCGAGTTATTCCTCAACTTAAGAGTTTCGGAAGGTTTGGTTTAAGGGCTTTCTCCCCAATGTATATATCTTGACTTATCCAGCAAACAAACGTTCAAATTAATGAGCTGCAGACGATATATGTTCCCACGAAGAGGAGCCGAGCCATTTAGAAGCTATTAATTGATACATGATGGGTTTATCAGGACATATTTAACGTCATTTGGACTACACCAGCGCTTAGAATTATGCATGAGAAAGGTAGCAAAACGATTTATGGAACAAGGAAAGAAATTATAGCAAGAGTTAGACTCACCCATTACATGTGGCTAAATTTACCGCCCGGCAATAGCTCAAGTGCTGCGAGGAAATTCCGAATCCATATGCACGAATATTGAGAATCAACTTCTAAAGCCTAATCTTTGTTGTGATTGGCTACTTTCCGGGCAAACACAAGTCAGTAAAGCGTTTACCAATATATATTCTGGGGTCTGATCCCGACTGCTTGGTAATGTGGGTGTTAATTTTCCAATGATTCTTGAGTTGAGACCAGGATTGGGCAGGCAAGCTTACGAGAAGAGTGGCAGGTGATGCTAAGATGGATGAAATGAGACAATAGTGGTGAAAGAAGATTAGTGAGTAGAGAAAGATGGAAAAACTACGGTCTGATGAAGTGTCATTTGCGACGAAGGTGCCCAAAGGAGTAGGTGAGTGCGAAAAAGGAGACCCGACAGTTTGGAAGCGAGACTTTTATCCCTACCAAACCAATCAAAATCGAACAAATTAACAACATGGATGGATCGAACTTTGAGAAACAAGAGTAGGGATAAGAAAACTATTAGTAGGAGTAGTGATGGGAGCGGTGGTGATTGTGGTCCTTTGTGCTCGGCAATAGCGTGAGGGGAAAACGATGAGGCTACTCCGTTCTATCCTGCTACCATACAACCATCGTGGCCATATGGAAATGGTGGGCTCGAGACGGTTAAATTACTGCAAGGTAATTAGCCTACAATCGAGTCTTCCACTAAAAACACAGCTTGATAATGTACACTACTGCGGAAGACTCAAGGTGTCTCGAGCACCAACTGAACATTCAGCCAGAGCGCCAAAACATAGCTCTGGGACGACATATTAAAACTGTAGGAATGGTATATTTATGATTTGTTTTTTGATGTACCGACGCAGCTCCCGTACTTGTGATACTCGGGGTTTCATAGATAGTAGATCCCATTGACGGAATTGCTCCAGGCTACGCGAAGTACATATCCACACCGGGCATACCTAAGATGAGGTTATCCCAAAATCAACTCTCAAGACCTTGAGATCAGGTATGAAATCAAGAAGCAAGAGGGGAAAAATGTAGAGTGTGAAGTTGCGCTACGTATAATGAAAGGCGGCCAAGACACTAATGCTAATAAAGAACTTGATGAGAGTGATCTAGTATATACACCAGGAATAGCAAAATAAGCTCAATGAACAAAAAGCAATTCATATAAGGAGAAAGGTATACACAGGAATTCGAGAGCAGATATTCTAGGCAGTTTGATGAATTTTTGAAGTTGTGAGGATGAAGATATTTCCGATGCGGGCGGGGCGCAATGAACGAAGTCCACATGGCGGACTGAAACAATTGGACCGCGTCTTCATGAGATGACTCCGGCATATTCAGTGTATGAAGGTTGAGCTAGCAAATGTATACGGGGCGTTACGAGTGAGGTTTCGAGGTATTGGTATACCAGCGAAAATTGGATATGATCCGAATGAAGATGCATTGATGGCCACCTTGAACTCAAATATAAATGCCTAGCGCTCGCTGTTGCACAAACCCCACCCCTTTTTGTGTCGAACCGAACGGATACTCCAAACTCCTCGCTCAAATCCCTATGTAAACCACAAATAATTGCCCACTATTCATACAGCTTCCCCAAGTGCACATTTACCACTCCTAAAATCCGTCACCTCGTCCAAAGATGCATCTGCTCAATTCATTGCCTCATCCCAAGAAATGTAAGACAGCCCAACAAAAGATAAAAAATATGACGACCCCAATTCCAAAGATCCACTTATCCTGCTTCGCGCGTCTTTCAATCATTCGAATAGTATCACCCGATACACCCAAAGTGTTCGCTACACTATATAATCTCTTTTGTGTTCCTTTCAGTATTTCTCGCTGTTGTCCCAAATCACCTAAAACTGCTTGCCCACGAGCTAGGTATTCGTCTAACGCACTATTGGTATTCTGGAAGAAAGATTGTTCTCGTAAAGCATGTGTTTCCCTTGTATAATCTCCGCTATTCATAGAAAGTTGACTACCACTTCCACCTGGTCCACCTTCTCTTCTCCATGGACTATCCCGAGCAGCAGTCGCACTTGATGTATTTGCATAAGGATTTTCCGGTGTAGATGCATGATGTGGTCTCCTTCCTAGTAATTCACCTCTATCTATCTGAGTTTGATTATCTTCATGTTGCGATTTGAGAGTTGAAAATTGGGAGCGATAATCTTGTAGTTCAGAACGAAATGTGGTTAATCGTTCATAAGCCTTTTCTTTTTTGGAAGGATTAAGTTCCGCCGATTGAAGGGAAGCGTAAGAATCGAGAGTTCGTGAGAAGGAAGTTAGAGATGAAGATATTTGACCAAGAAGAGATGGAGTGAGAGGTTGTGATTCTGGTGGAGAAAGAGATGAGAGATCTCTACGGAGGGAAGTTGATTGTTTGAGTGCGGTATTGAATAAAGTATTCTATCGAGGTTAGGTTGAGGTTTTGGGAATGAATTTAAGGGGTACAAACCATGATGAAGTCTTGATATGTAATGAACGACGGCCGAGAGGTTACTATCTGAGAGAGGAAGCTCTTTTCTGGATTACATTGAAAAGAGGTATCTCGTTGATTCAATGTGTAGCCTTGTTTGAAAGCTCAACGTGGCTACTCGAAACTTTTTAAATGTGGCGCTGTGATACGTTGAATCTGTGGCTAGTGATAAGAGTATGAGGCTGAATATAAGGCTGAAAAGAAGGCTGCAAGCAAGGCTGATGGACTGACAACCAGCATTTATCAGATGAGACATGAAGTTTATTTTACGGAGTACCATCCATCCATCCATCCATCAATGGAGCAGCGTAGATCTTATCTTCCCTTACGTCAACAGGAACCCTCTCCACTCTCCACTCATCAGTTATCAGATGAAACATCCTATCTTGGTAGAAATGAGGTTATCCCCACAACACATGCAGATAAAACCTTGTCAATTACCTACTGACGACGACGACGATGTCCCTTCAAAATGATGCACGGCCTTGAAAGGTTCATGCCTTGGTCTCCACAAGCACATGTCATTTTTCAAGGTTTCTTCCCACTCTTCAAGTCTTCATTCTCATTTCTATTGACTTCATTGGTTCAGTTATGATCAATTGTATGGATGGATGAATCAAATCCCACATTTGATTCTCATCACCCATCCACCCACCCACTCACTATACAGAGTATTAGGTACGAAGTACGAGGTACGAGGTTCAAACAAAACAATGGGAGGAGAAGATTTGATATCTTAATAAAGAAAATGGAAATTGACGGTTTATACCTTTCTTCCTTCATATATATCTCCCACCTGCCTCTTACAAGTTGATACCTCACCTACTTACGCCTTCTCCCCTTCCTTCTACTGAAAACCTTGGAAGTCAAGGTAAGATTTTAAACCTCAAAAACTGCGTACGTATTATACCTACTCTTTCCTTGCTTCTCAGATAAAAGAGTTGCCAATTGACTTAACCCCCTCTCTCTATTGTAACAACTCAACCTCCTTTACTCTTTTACTACCCTTTTCCTGGATATTTTATTAATTGCAGAATCATTCTTATAGCATCATATTCCTTTTTGGTTTGATCAAAGGAAAAAGAAGTACCTTAATTACAGCCTCTAATCCTACATCGCCATTTTCCTTCTTATCTTTGGATTGAGGGGTAATAGAAGACGTAAGACGAACTTTCCCGTTACACAGATCGCAAACCTCGCAGACCTGTCACATCATATCAAAAAACGAGTGAATACATTCAACTCTTGCGCAACACGAAAAAAATCTACTTCTTGCCAGTCATTGAACCTTGATATTGTACAACGGAGGATACCCATATTGAGCAGTTTAATCCAATAAGTGGTGCATTGAGTGTGCGGGATTGGAAACTTGTAATAGAGGTCGACGCAAATTGTATGTCCGGACAATTTTCCTTCAGAGAGGACGTATGTGCTAACATATTCAAATCAGACCCTTTACCTCAATTAAAAAAATCAAGATGACGTTCCTTTCGACGACTTATCTTGTACCCGGAATATTACTCAACCCTGCCTTCGTCCTACATCTTATAAACACCTTCATCTCCCACCTTTTACCACCCCCTCCAACCATTTCAAAATCTCCACATCCAATTTTCGAAAGTCTCGGGCCATTACCAGGTTCGCAATGGGCATTTGATGTACATGAAGATGATGCAATGTGTTGGAAGTATACTGCGGTCATGGTGATGATACAGATGTGGATATTTGGACGGGTTAGTGGCAATAGAGTCTCGATGAAAAATGCAAAAGCTGCGAGAACAGAGAGGGAACGATTGCGTAGAGAAAGGATTGATGCTATTGAGGCTGAACGAACATCTGCGAAATCAACAAACGGGCTTGATGGCACATATGAAGTTGAGAATGGTAGATTAGGAAAGGCAGACCTTATTGGACGACATGATGATACAATTGAAGCTAGTGATGGGAGTACAACGGAAACGAGTGAAGAGGAGATCATTGTATGATGATGAGAACTTTAACGAATATGGCTGGTATGGCGTTTATAGATGGAAATTGCAAAACGAGTCACGACTATTCGATCGGGAGAAATGATTACTATGATTTGCTTGTGTTATTGGTGTAGGGTTGGAACAAACATGCATTAAGGAGTTACCTGGAGCAGATACCTAAAGAATAAAGCATGCCTATTGCATTCGATGATACCCTCATTTTTTTTTATTCTGGTCCGATTATTTCCATGGGCAATGGGCTTCATCACTCGATCGCAAAAGTTGACTCGTTCATAGATGTGAATAAAGGTCTTGGTATTCATTGGAGGAGTTACCTTTCTCCAAACAAGCGTTTCGAGTACCACTAGATGGTTTTTGCCATGCTTAAAGTTGATTATGAGGATGAACTTTATCCGATTCTTGTGTGAATTGTGAATCTTCTAGGCGAAGTCGCTCCCGAGGGTCGTTTGAGACGTTGATGGTAACTGTGCAGCAATTTAACGATTCTCTCCCCGTCTGCTCTGGATTTTTACTACTGCATACTTTCTCTCAGCGGTAGGAAATCATGTTATAATGAATGCTCACGAGTAAACGATGGAGCGTTTGGAGCGTTTTTCGTTGACAGACGCCGCATCACGAGTGAAGAGTGAGGTGTTTGAAGATACAGGCGATCTATTAGAGAGTGATACCCCGTGAATTGCCCCAGACAGTGAGCCATAATAGTTGCCCTTACTCAATAATTTTACAAGTGGAAGTTCGTCTTGGTGCAGTCATGCCTAGCCAGTCATGCCTAGCCAGAAATACGGCAAAATCTCGAGGCGAGAATAATCGCGGAGACCTTCCCTTGGTGAATTGTTTCGATCTCCATTGATATGCTCGAGATATGCTTTTCTTCTTTGAAGCAATGCGCCTTTGCCAACCTAGCCATCTTCATTCTTGCGAAGTGTTATCCAAGGCCGTATTGTGATGAATGTCCAATGGATTTTCTCGAGAGTACGCCCCATGGCATTATGTGAGGAGGGTTTTTAATAAGTTTGATTATACCTTCATATCACTGGTCTACACGGTATCACTGACCTAAAAAAAATCTATGTAATTAATATGCCTGTTTCAATATTAGAGAGATTTTACCATGCCGGCGGTGGAAAGGAAGACACTTTATGAATACATGGCTCATTAGTCGCGACTCGCGACCTGCTTGAAGCTATTAGCACTGCCATGTCCTAACTTGGGTATGTTTGGCGCAGTTTAGTAACGACTCGGTAGTTGTGGACATTTAATTCGGGTATTAAGTATCAGTATGGGTTCGTTTCTCATGGAAGAAAATGCTTGGCATAAGAAATTCATTGGTGCTAGCAGTACTATTGGCTTTTCATACTCGAGTCATCTAGCACCTTATGCATTAGTTTCTACTATATAGCTTCTTTCTTATGATTCCCAGTCTTATTCAGCAGGGTCGTACCGAAAATTATCGAATTATTCAACCTGCTAAATTCGCATAACCACGGGGTTGCGGATAACGGTCCATTTACCCGCTAAATTTATCCAACGAGTGTTAATATTGCCATGGTTTCCTTCCAGCTTATACAACTCTTATGATATAGTTTCAATCTATTTTGATAGATTATACACAACTATTCCACTGCATTGTGGGGTGCATGATTGGCTTTGAACCCCATATTCTAATCTTGTGACTATGAAGTTCTGCATAGGTTACTGTCAATTATTATTACTTGCGAGAATGTTATCTATTCAACTATGCTCGGACAAATGGACTAACCAAGTTTTCTCTTCAATTAATTTATCATGAATGAAATGATATTCCATTATAGACCAGGAGGGTATATCGTGTCGAGTCCAGCCTTTACGCTCGTCGCCTGTGTATAAAGTGAGGCTACTCCACCATCAAAACGGACGCACAAGTATCATTCATTATTATCTTCTTCTTAATATTCTTCAAGGTCATCATGATCTCATTGAAAGCTCTCTTGGTTGTATGCACCTCCGTGGTGACAGTCTTAGCCTACCCCGCCAACTCAAGTTTTGATCTAGTTGGTCGGGGTGGAACACAAAGTTCTACTGGAACAAGTGGTATGGCATTCTTTCGTCCCGAGTGATTTAAACATGCTGACCCCATTGATTAGGTGGATATTACTACTCTTTCTGGACAGACGGTGGTGCAGATGTCACTTATACAAATGGTGCTGGTGGTGAATACAAAATTCAGTGGTCAGGAAATGGAAATTTAGTTGGTGGAAAAGGTTGGAATCCTGGAAGTGCCATGTCAGTTTGAGACTTTGCTTAATATCACTCCCAACGCATAGCTGTTGTACATGCTGACAATTATTCTCATCTACCTGTAGGGCCGTTACTTATAGTGGTACATATAGCCCGAATGGAAATAGTTATCTTTCCCTCTACGGTTGGACCACCTCGCCACTAATTGAGTACTATATTGTCGAAAACTTTGGTACATATGACCCAAGTACTGGAAGTACGCTCAAGGGTACTGTTGTTAGTGATGGTGCTACATGTAAGTATGATTTATACTTTTGGAGTTTTTATTATGGTCGACAAGTTACGAATCTTGGGAAGTGTAATCGGGTTTTCAAAGGGATTCAGTTTTCCAAGCGGACTCAAAGATCTATGATCTCCAATTTTCTGACCCGAATCCGGGAAATCACAAGTCCTTTCCCCCGTGCTCCTCAGCCATATATTTCCCCCCTTGTCCGCTTTCCTGTATCATATTCATCTCCAAATGGAACTCTCAAAGTTCCTTGACATCTTCAAGTGATAACTACACGATGCTCTCATGTCTTAAAAACTCAACGGCCAGATATCTTCCTGTAAATTCTTACGTACTAATATCTCAACCTCTTAGACAACATCTACCAGACCCAACGTGTGAATCAACCATCCATTAGTGGTACTGCTACCTTCTATCAATATTGGTCTGTCCGACAGTCCAAAAGAACTGGTGGAACAGTGACTACCGGAAATCACTTCAATGCATGGAAATCCCTTGGGATGAACATGGGTACTTTCAATTATATGATAATCGCAACCGAAGGATACTACTCTAGTGGATCAGCTGATATAACTGTTGGAAGTTCAAGTGCAGGTGGAGGTGGTAGCAGTGGCGGTGGCGGTGGTACGGTAACTACTACCACAGCTGATACTTCACCGACCACATCACCAGGCGGGGGCGGGGGCGGTTCTGTAAGTCCAATTTCAATCTTTTGTCTTTGAATTGTGAAGGAGTTTGGCTAATTCATAGTATAGTGCGGTGCTTTGTATAGTCAATGTGGTGGCACTGGATTTACGGGTTCTACATGCTGTTCATCCGGAACTTGCAAGTATTCCAACTCGTACTATTCTCAATGTTTGTGAGAACATTGTGCGGTTCCATCTCAAAGTCACTAGTACTGGATATGAAAGAAGATACTATCATCCCGGGGTCTATTGTCTCGAAAATCCACCGGATTAGTAGCTTCATGCGGTCACAGAACAACAATGGAGGCTGAAGATTTGTTCGTTTGTTTCGTCGTGTTTGTACAGGCAGTACTGAATCCCTTCATTCTACTTACTGTAATATTCCATCTCGTCTAGCTTTATATATGGAATACACAGATACCAGTCCTTATCAATGTACCTCATTGTTCATTTGATCATACCATAAGGCCTTACAGACCATATTTCAAACTCTTGTTTCATGGATCGAATAAAATCCATTTAATGCTATCGTGAACTCGAATTTAACCATGTATATATAGATAGACTCAGATACATGTTCCTCGTTTTTTTCTACCATATCAACCCGTAGTCCATAGCTTGACGCAAAATCATCCAATTGCCATTCTCGCTGACCCATTCATTAACATTCATAACTGTTTCGATAGACATCAACTTGTCCTTTGAATCCTTTGTGAAGTCCAAAACTGTCGGAGATGATCGTGGCAAGCAGGGCTACTCGCGAAATTCAAGGTCCATCTGACTACCTTAGGATCGGACGCCTCCATAATCTAGCTGCCATGCAATTTCACTCAGAGTGAACCACTCACTGCCTAGCGAGATTTTCTACCATGAATTCTTAGATACACAATTATCATCCTAATTTATCACAAAACAGCAACCTCTTTGCTAGGCTTCTCGATGGATATGGAATTCGATTTGAACTTTGAATGTCAAATCACCCTTGTCGAATCACCCTTATCGAATACGGCTGATCATGCTTTCAACACATGATTATCCTGTTACCCTGTTATTCCTATTTATATCTGATTGGAATTATAGACCGCGGGGAATTTTTGAGAGGTAGAATAAATTCTTGGCGGCAAAATTTTGGAAGCGTGAGTCCCTAACTATTCGCTTTGTATCCATTCGATGCGCAACTCTATCCTGCACACTTTTTGTATGATTTCAAGGTATCAAACCAATTGTGGACATTGAAGCTTCACCTACCCATCTTCTCCTAGTAGTGAGATTCTGAGCTCAGTGCAGATTATCATTCCATTCTCGTGAGTGGGCTATGTTCTCGTTCGTTTCATACCCCTCTCCTACTCTGGAATTTCGAATTACACGTGGTTTCAGCAATAGAACTTAATCACGTCGGCTTCCTTGTTCACTAAGTTTCTAATCTTCTATCTTGTTTCGCTTTCATTCATGAAATCCGGTCAGTGCCTCGATTTCTTTTAACGTCCGTATGATTACAGGCGTGTGGATATCGGCACAACCTTTATGGGGACAAATACGTTGATGTTTTCTACCTCAAGGATGATCTGAAAATGTCAAGGTAATCCTTCTGTGAGGTTGAGACCGAAGGCAACAGAAGATAGGAACCTTAATTTTTTTTTACCAATGTCTGAAGGCTCCATTTGTCGCAGTCAGGATGTTGCAAGGCTAAATCTTTGACGGCTGATCGAGGAGTACCATTTATTTGATCTCCAAAAACGAAGCCACTCCACTACATTCCATTTTTGTTTTCAGTAAGTCTTACATAGATTGCATAAGATGAATTTCTAGCCACCTCCCGAGTTTCAAACTTACTCTTCCTATACATCTTTCCTCTCCATATATACATACAAGATGCATCTAATTTCGGTATCTTTTTGGTTCTGGCTCAATCCTTAGATAAACTGACCATCAATGTGGGTACTATACAAGGTAGATGACCAAATGCGAAAGAAAAGTCTTTTCTGAGCATCCAATTTGCCGAACTACCTGTGAAAAATCTGAGATTTGCGTCCCCTTTACCATACACAAAGGATTTCACAAATTGCAACGCCACTCGGACTGCGCCGGCATGTACATAATTCGGGACTTCATTCATAGAAGATACAGAAACTATTTCCGAGGATTGGTCTCTACGCTTCTTCAAATCAGACCAACTAGTAACTTCGAATATAGATAAAGACTTGCGTGTGGACCCACCTCCCTCCTCACATACACGAATAGTTCGAAAGAAGAAAGAAGAAAGCCAAGAGATTTGAGTGTGCCCAGAGACGACTGGTTTTTTACTTGATCTGCTGAGGCCTTACCAAACTAAGTCTTTCGTTATGAGCCCTTCATTACGCATTGAGGCCTTGAAAGTCGAAAATCGATTTGAGGACCAGACCGATGGAATTTTTCGTCTCTTTCTACCGTCATGGGATATGCCGAAGCCTCCTGTGGACATATCATGTTAAGAATTTGGACCTGGAAAGGGTAGAGAACTGACCTACAGCGACAACAAGAAATTCATGTAACTATTCATTTCTCAGTGAGGAATGTAGGCCCCATTACACGTATAGCCCTCCAAGACTAGATGGCAAAAAAGAAGTCGGCAAACTTCGTTTCAAAGGGGGAACAAAGCACCAAGCCAGATAACATACAGTCCATGGAACCCTTTTCTCGCTGTAAGGGGAGGGTCAAACGCAAAGGGAGAGTACAAAAAATAAACTAGGCTTGAAATAGAAATCTAATGTTATATTGAATTAAGGATCCTTAAAGGCTTAATATTAGATTTGTATAAATTATATTAAAAAAAGTTATATTGAAATAAGTAATTTAAATATATTGAAATATTTTTTACAAAATATTTTAGTTTAAACAAAATATAGTATAGTTAAAATTATCAAAAACAAAGGTATAATAATTGATTTAGTTATATTAAACTTACTATTTCCAATTGTAATACCCAAAAGTATTATTTTAATCCTAACTATTATTCTACCGACTTTTTTAGTGGTTAGTACTGGTGGTGACCATTTTGAACAGGGGGGTGGTGACTATACAAAAAAAGCAAATTTAGTCACCACTATTAACCTTTTAAATATTAACTTAATTTTAAAATTTGATATAGCTTTTAATAAAGATTTTATTAAAGATTTCAAATATTAAAATAGATTTAAATTATTTTTAATATTAATAGATCTGTATTAGTTTAAAATATAATAATAAAATTGAAAAAGTATATTTAAATTATCAAATATATAAAATAGTTTTAATGATTGCATATAAAAAGTTTTGATTTTTTTATTGTAGAATTAATTCTAACTATTATTTTATTGATTTTTTTAATAATTAGTATTAATAATGATTATTTTAAATAGAAAAATAATAACTATACAAAAAAAGCAAATTTGATTACTATTATTAACCTTTTAAATATTAACTTAATTTTAAAATTTGATATAGCTTTTAATAAAAATTTTATTAAAGATTTTAAATATCAAAACAAATTTAAATTATCTTTAATATTAATAAATCTATATTAATTTAAAATATAATAATAAAATTAAAAGAATATATTTAAACTATCAAATATATAAAGTAGTTTTAATAATTGTATATAAAAAGCTTTGATTTTTTTATTATAGAATTAGTTTTTATTTAATAATTTACTCAAAAAAAATTATTTTTTATTTTAATATATTAAAATATTAATAACTTTATTAATA
>NGKI01000022.1:9585-62858 GCA_002162615.1 Myriosclerotinia duriaeana
AGATTTATAAATAGAATTTATATATTTTTAAAGATTTTTTTTATTTAATTTTATTAATTTATAAATAGAACATTGAAATAAAGTTTTAATATTTAATTCTAGAAAAGGATATAAAAAAAATTCAAATTGAAATAAATTTATTAAATAAAGTAATTCTAAAATAGATTTAATATTTAAAAAATTATAAATTAAAATAATTTTATTAATCAATTTATTTTTTTTATTAAAATTAAATTCATTAAAATAATTAGTTGAAAAATAATTTTTTAAATTTTGTATACAAATTTTACAAATATTATAAAGAATAAATTGAAATACTAAATAATAAGAAAGAAATAAAACTTCATTAATTTTAAAAAAAGCAACTTTACTTTCAAAATCCCTTATTTCCCAATATATACTAAATAAATTATTAATATCAATTTTAATAAAATTAAAAGAATTGAAAAAGTTTTGATAATTAGCCATATTAATTTATAATAAATTTTAAATATAAATTTAAAAAAATATTTAAAAATTTTTAAAGTAGATTTTAAAGTTGATTTTAAAGTAAATTTTAAAGTTGATTTTAAAATTAATTTTAAAGTAGATTTTGAAATAAATTTTAAAATAGAAATAAATTCTAAAGAATAAAATATTGAAGGAATAAAAAGAAATTATATATTAATATTATTGAAAAAATATTGCTATAGCAATAAGAATTTTAAGTTGCTATAATAACTTTTAATATTATTTTAAATAATTAAAAGAAAATACAAACTAGATATTACAAAAAACACTAATGCTACACTAATATTATTCAATAAAGTATTTATAGAATAAATCCAATTAGTACTAAGTAGAATTACTTTTATTAGCCGTTTTACCAGGTTTTAAAGCTTAAACTACACGTACTAATATGGAGCATTACTAATCACATACTAATTAATGGTTACCCTAAATAATTAGCCAAATAGTAATCAAAACAACCTTGTTCCTAACTAGGTTAGGTTCCACTTATAACCCCGAAAGGTATTAATATAAATATAAAATATAATTTATCTAATTTGTACAAAATGATGTAAACTTTTTAATATATATGTATAATATTGAAAAATAAATTATATAATATTATATAATATTATATATTATTGAAATCCATTTAAAAAGAAGATTTAAATAATATAATTTTTATAATTTTAAAAACTATATTAATAAAGTTATTAATATTTTAATATATTAAAATAAAAAGTAATTTTTTTTAAATAAGTTATTAAACGAAAACTAGTTTTACAATAAAAAAATTAAAGCTTTTTATGTACAATTATTAAAACTACCCCATATGTTTAATGGTTCAAGTATACTCTTTCAATTTTATTATTATATTTTAAACTAGTACAGATTTATTAATATTAAAGATAATTTAAATTTGTTTTGATATTTGAAATCTTTAATAAAATCTTTATTAAAAGCTATATCAAATTTTAAAATTAATATAATATTTAAAAGGTTAATAGTAGTGATTAAATTTGCTTTTTTTATATAATCACCACCCCCCTATTCAAAATGGTCACTATTAGTACTGACTACTAAAAAAGTTGGTAGAATAATAGTTAGGATTCTTTCAACTTTCTTTAACTTTATTAATCCATTTAGTTATCAAAAAAAAACTAAAAAATAATTAATTAATTTTTATAAATATTTATTTAAAAATTAATATAAGTAATTGTCGGTATATAAATCATGTGACTGTATAAGGAACCGTATAAAGCTAGGCCACAAGCTAGGGCTTTAGGCCTAAGCGAGGCGCTAGGCTTTCAAGCTTTTTATAAGAACCTTTCGTATTGTACGTTTAGTTGAATCAATCAAGGAATAATACATTATAGTCGGAAACACTTACGTTACACAAAACCAACCACTAAGTGATACCAACAGTAATCAAAAAAATTATATGAAATCAATTTTAAAAGTATAAAATCTAAATTTACAAAAATTATAATAGTTTTAATTAATTTTTAATAATTTTTAAAAATTTTTAATAATTTTTTTAAAAAACATTTATAAACTTTTCTTATAATATTAAAGTTTTAATATAAAAATATTGAATAGTTGATTTAATTATTAATATTTAAAAGGGTAAAGTTGATAAGTGAATTCGGGTTAAATTCGGAGTGGCCATTATGTGTAGTCTAGTACTGTATTTCGTTTAAACTAGTTTTCAGCTACAATAATTAAATCGGTTATCGTGTACTAGCTTTCTTAGGTTGGCATATTATATATTTAATTAATCAATTAAGGAATAATATATTATAATCGGGAACACTTACATTATAAGAATTTTAGAACCTACTCGTCGCACACTATAACATTTTGTAACAAAATTACCGCAAAAACTGTCAGGGTGCTTGTTTGGTATACACGTGACTTAGGAGCTAGGCTAGTACGTACGGTATAAATACAGCTTTCCTTCAATAGCTAGCTCTGGATTCCTCATAGTTTACAACCTCAATTGAAATATACCATTTGATCCCTGAGTTTTCGATCCCTGTACTCCGTGACAGAAAAACCCCGCGGTTCGCTGCTTTGCAGCCTAATAACGATTTGGCATCGTAGTTAATAAATGCCGCTCTGAACCAGCCCGCATATATAGAATGACCGGTGAATCGCACATTGTCGTCTTGTACGAATTGCAATCTCTGGTTCACAAAGTTTATTATTAAACTCAAAATTCCTAAACGGACTTTAAGAAAAGCTAGAGCTCCTACTTACTAGTACTTTAGTCTTTGCGAAAATCCTATCTCTAATAGTTGTTTGTTCGCTAATCGAGCTGTTCTTCTTTCCTTGATTGAATAGCAGTCTGATATCAAAGTGCCGCATCTCACCATATGTGTGCAAGTATACGGGCTTGAGATTGGTATCAGTGCGATGAACGCAGCGGCATTGGATATCAGAGGGGACCTTACCCTACGGAGGCACAATAACAGGAATATCCTGCTTTAGGCATTAAAATATACTAAATCGAGGAATAAAATTAAGGTTTGAGATTTCAATTAATAAGCTAAATTTAATACTTACTAGACCTTTAAAATATTGATATATTTTTTGATTTTTAATACATTTTTTTATTTTCTTTAAATATAAGGTTATAAAAATACTCTTTTTTTTACTAAAATATATTAAATTGAGGATTGAGATTAAAATTTAAAATTTTATCAATATCGGAGTAGCAATTGTACTAAAAAACCTAATAATTATGTAGGTAAACAAAAACTAAAAACTAACCCCTTTTTGAATAATTGAGAAGCTTTTTTTTCTTTTTTCTTTTTTTCTTTTTTTCAACTCTTCAACTTTTTAACTTTTTAACTTTTTGACTCTTCAATTCTTCAACTCTTCAACCCTTTAACTCTTTAATCTTTCAATTCTTTAAAGGTAAGTGATATATAACTTTTAAAGGTAAGTGGTTTTAAAGGTTTTGAAGGTTTTATACTAGATAAGTTTTATTACTTTTTCTATTTACTTTTTTTTTCCTCCTTTTATTCTATTTTTTCCTTTTTTTTTAGTAATATATCTTCAACTTTGATAACAGTGCTATAGTGATATGTATGTAAAGCTAATTAGAAGGATTGAAAGGTTTAAAAACTTTAAATAAAAACTAGAAAATATAATAATACGTAGGAAAATGTAATAATATGTATAAAGCGGAGAATATTTATTATTCTAGTTTAATTTTAAGTTTTATTATTATTTTAATACAATTTTAATTATAATTTTAGTATAATTTTAATTTCAAAGTGTGTTACATTAATAAAACGTGTCCAGCATTTTGCTCCCATAGCAAGAAAGTTCTATTCCTATAGTAGGATAGGTATAGCAGGATTTTCCTGTTATTTTGCTTCCGTAGGGTTACCAATGCCAATGGGGTGAGTGCAACAGGGCTACCTCATCCAGTTGGGGGTGTAGCAGCATATACTACTAGCAAACAAGGCTATGTAGACATTGAGCCAGTAACAAAGAGAGATGAGGTAGTAGTGCGTGAGGACGAGGAAATGGAGGAAAACGAGGAGAGCAGATATATATGACGGGCCGAAACTACGTTTTCCTATATAAACTTAAAAAATTTATAATTTTCACTATATTTAACATTTTTTTAATATTTTTTAATACAACTATTTATAAATCTAAATATTATATAAAAAATAAAACTGATTATTTTTAATTAATTTTATTAAAAAGTTATTAAAGTTTAAAATTGAAAATTTTCAGAATTTTTAACTTGTAACGCTTTTCTCATACAAATTAAACAAAAATTTCAAAAAAAAATTTAAGTTTCAATTTTAAACCTATATAACTTCGAAATAAAAATTATCAAAAATAAGTCAGTTTATTTTTTATACAATTTTATTAATGAGGATATAAAAACTTAATAAAATCAAAGTTTTAAATGCAAAAACGTTATATATATAATGTGTAAGTCTTATAACTCTTAGAAAACTAATTACTAAGTAATACTAATAAAACTTTTAAGGAAAACATTTTCCGATTCTTTTTTCCGTATTTGACTTTCCTTTTATAGTATAAAAATGGTTCTATAGACTGTATAATTATAATTTAATTATTCGTTCTATAAAGTTACTACTTTTGATTTTCCAATTGAGCATTCGATACAAAATGAGTCCCTCCAGCACACCTATATCCGCCGCCTTGCTTAATCCATCGAAATCCCGCAATGCAAACTCCCAAGGTTCTTAATTTAGCCTGCGCTTCCGCGTCTTTTCTCCTTCTCTCTTCTTCTTGAAATATCCTTCGCTCTCGTTCCTGTTCAATGCGTTCTTTCTCAACCTTGGCTTTCAACTCACGAAGTCGAGCTTCCTCGCGCAATCGAAGCTGTTCTTGACGTTCGGCTTCATTTCTTGCTTCGATTTCTCGCATAGCTTCCTCCCTGGCATACTTCTCAGCCTCCTGGAGTGCGTGAAGCTCTTCTTGCTTCTTGCACATCTCTTCCGCGTAAAGCTTGTCTCGTTCTTCGGCGGTCTTTTTGTCCTGTTGGAGTTGAGCCCAAACTGCGTCAGACACACCTGGATCACGGCCAGCGTCATCATTGTTCGTATCATCTTCGAACGATGGCTTCAAACGCTTATTGTCATCCATTTCTTTGGATCTGGACTTAGCCGACGTGGAGGTATTGACCGAAGCTTGAGGAGTGGGTGGTTCCTGAGAATTACCCATGACTGGGAGATACTTTGATGAATCAAACCTATGTTGTCCCTGCACATTGACCCTATCCTTCTTGCTTTTAATCATAACTCGGATACAAGTCATGGCATCATCGTAAGGTAAATTGATGTTCGGGTTATTCGGCGAAGTATCCGTGGTAGATTGGTAGAACGCACGTATCATGCTCTTAGCGAGTGTGATCATATCCCTTGCGTTACCCCAGGCAGGCAGCTTAGAAAGCTCCGCAATCAGGTCCAAAAAAGGTCGGTGACTCGTCAAGTCCTTCAAGCCATTCACGAAGATATTTTCTTTCTCCAATGCATTCTGTAGGACGAGAAGACAATCTTTAGGGGTTAAAGCCGGAAATACTATTTCGTCGGCAAAGCGGCTGTTCAATCCTTCATTCTTGGTGAGCAGCGTGTTCATGTCGTTTTCATATCCTGCGAGAATTATGATCATTTTCCCCGCGAATTTGGGTTTGGTCATAGACTAGACAAGTTACGAATTAGTAATCGGCCAGCATAATATTCTTTGCCATTGAGGAATGAAACGACAATGATAATAGAAGCAATTGAAGATATGTAGTGTCAGATATATGAAAAACTTACATCTACTAGCTCGTCAATGGCTTCCTGGGAGAAATTTCCCTGCCCAAGTCGATATGCTTCGTCGATGAAAAGAACTTTACCAAGACCAAGTTCAAGCTGCTTGATGGTCTTGGGACCAGTTTGTCCAATATATTGTCCAATGAGATCTGACGCAGAACATTCAATAACCTTGACCTCTGATAGAAATCCCAGATCGTAGTAAACTTGCCCAATTTTTCGAGCAGTTGTTGTTTTACCAGTTCCTAATATTTGTATCAGTGAACCCGATTAAATTCATTCCTTAATATGACCCTACATACCTGGTGGACCTTTGAATATAAAATTCATTGGAATCTGTGATCGAGGATCCTTTCCCAGCTTTTTCATGCCTTTCGCAACCCTTACGTATCCATCAAGTTTCGCAATGATTGTATCACATCCTATAACGTCCTTGAAAATCTCTTTCAGATTTGTCTCCGCGCTGGAAGCTCGATCAAATTCTGGATCAAAGTCCTCTGACTCAAACAAAAAGTCTATGGATCGTTGACTAACAGGGAGCTTTGATTGACGAGATTGATAATTCGTCTTTGCCTTAGATATCAAATTCTCCACATCACCTCCATTCCCAAAATTAAGCCCATTTCGAGCTCGCGCCAGTAAATTTATGGCGACATCTACTGCTTTCTGAGTTGCTCCGAGCCCATATGCACTCAGCTTCTGCTGTAGAATCTCCTCTAACTCTTGGTCGCTGAAGTCAGCAAATCGGAAGCCATCTGCGGGCGGAAAGCGTCTCGTCAGGCCTGGATTGACGTTCTGAAACATTTCAATCATTTTATCTTCGTAACCCAGAAGTAACACGCATCGATCATCACCAGGTACACTCTGTACTTCGGCAACAATCGTGTCTATCACTGCTGTTCTAAAGATATCGGAACCACCACCTCCGCCATGGCTACCCTTCGAGCTAGGGTAAAGCATGTACGCTTCATCTATAATGAGGACCTTTCCAAGAGTGGTAGCAAGAATGTTTTTCGTATTCTCTTCTGATTGGCCTATGACACTGCCGATGAAATCGCCTGGATTCTTCGTAACAACTGTATCAAGTCAGAAATGCTGCGATAGAGTTTGATATTCTACTTCTTGTGGGTGCCCCAGAAGTAAAATTTCGATGTCTGCTTCGAATTGGGACATGCATAAAGGCAAAAAGTCTAATGTGATGAAAAGATCATAACTATATGAAACCAAAGTCTTACCTTCTCCATTGCTCAGTATACCAAGGTCTGAAAGAATGCGACCATACAGCTTGGCTACGGTGGTTTTTCCTGTCCCTGGAGAGCCCAAAAATACGCGGTTTAACGACACAGTGATAATTGGCTTCTGCTGTAATTCTCGTTTGTAGTTTGTCTTGATGACTTCAATCAAAAAATTTACAGACTCTTTGACTGACTTCAAGCCGGTGAGACTTTGAAGCTCATCCCACGCTTTGCAATTAAGAATTGCCTGGGATGGGTCTGGTCCTATTAGATCTTCCTTGGTGATGAGATTGTCATCTGGGCCAAGGCCATCTCTACGCTCTTTCGTCAGACGATCGGCTTGACGTTCCCGGACCCTCGCAAACATATTTTCCAGAGCTCTTGCATTACCGAAACCATCTCTTCCTCTCCCCCTGCCAAGTCTTTGTACTGCAATTTGCATATATAGTCCATCTTGGCCATCTTCGATCTTCATGGGTGATGAATAAAAGTTATGGACCTGATATTGCAACATTTCGAGAAGTTCAGCATCAGTGTAGTCCTCAAAACGAAGAGTATATGGTAGACGGGATTGCAGTCCGGGATTATGCTCGAAGAATTTCTCCATCTGCTTGCGATATCCGGCAAAGACAAAAACAACTTTACCCACGAGATTCTCAATCTCTGTAAGGAGGTAATCCAAAACTGTTTTGCCGCCTACATTGTGACCTTCCGTTAGCTGGTAGGCTTCGTCAATAAAATATACTCCGCCCTGAGCTTTGTCTAGTATGGCCAGGTGCTTCTTGACATCAGTAACTCCGCCGTGCGCAAGATGACTGCCAGTTGTCTCAACAAATTCATCGCCAGGAAGAACCTGGAGTGTTGTTAGAATTTTGGCGTAGAGTCTCGCCACCGTTGTTTTGCCTATGAGAAGTTAGAAAGTCTCAAAGTTAGTGGGTGCCGGTGGTGTTTCAATAGTCCGAACCCAACTGCAGTCCGACAGGGAGATGTTATTTGCCAATGAATTTTTTAAATAATTCAAAGCTGAAAACATAAAATTAATCTGAGGGATTGGGAGTATTTAAGATGTTGAGTCCATTCGGATCATTTGCCTGTATTAAATAACCACAGCCTTTCAAACAATGATAACACTCTCTAGCCTGAATATTGAACTGCAGTTGGGGCTATTGGAGATCTTTGTTAACTGGAGGCACATACCTGTTCCTGGGTTCCCCAACAAGATCAGGCCCAGTCGTTCCTTCTTCAGATCCGTACCCTGGCGCTTCGAGGTATCTACTTTTGATTTGATACGCAGTACCTGAGACTTCACGTCTTCGAGACCGATCATCTCCATAATCTTATCTATCGCCGGGTTGTTAGCATTTTCCTGGTCTTTTTGTCGTTGCCACTCAATTTTCGACGCTGAAGCCTTTTTATCAAGTCGTATTTGAGGGTTATTTTGACTATGAACTTTCACGTTCGAGGATATTGCTTGAACTGTGCCTGCTTGTGGAGACAAATTACTGGAAGCGGTGGGAGACACAGTGTTGGGTACAATGGGAGTTAGAGGCGTATTTGCAGTGACATGAGGCGAGGCACCGGGCATTGGTGTCGACTTGATTCGATTTAGACGATCTTTTAGAGCGGACAGATCCTTCCTTTTCTGTGCTAGAACTGCCTCCTGCTCTGATTTTAATCGGGCGTCCTGAATCTCTTGATTTGCATTGTCGAACTCTTTTTGGAGCTTTTCGAGTTCTCTTTGATGTTTTTGCCTCATTTCATCTCGCCTCGTTTGCTCTACTAGATCTCTATTTGCTTGTCTGGCGCTGTCTAGTTTTTCCTTCTCGCATTTTGGACAGGATATTGATGGGAGAGCTTCATGGCACAGTGACTTGTTAGTATGGCCATTGGGGCACTTTTGTTCTCTTATGAATTTGCATAACATCTTAGAATGATCGAATATTTGATGGCAACTGCTTGGGCAACGATGAAGATTGCAGTTCAGTAGATGCCCACTATAATTGTTCGTTAATAAATATTCTAGAAACAGGACTACTAGAGTGACTTACCAAGGCTCTCTGCAACCTCCATCGGGACAATGCTTTTCGAAATCGTCTGGCGTCGCCAAAAATACAGTCCTATCCGGGTGATTCTCACATTTTACGGGAAATCCTTGATGAACATGTCCTCCTGCCGATAACAAATCAAAGAACTTCTTCCATAGATCTTTTCCTTTCCGAGCATTTATGAAAGTGTCAGAATTGCCCACCATGATGAGCCCATCCCGTGCACGGGATACCAAGACGTTGAGTCGTTGAGGCTGCGACAAGAAACCAATATCGTTCCTAGAATTGCTTCTCGTCATGGAAACGAGAACAATGTCACTTTCCTCGCCTTGGTAGTTATCTTAGTTGCAATCAGTGATGTGTCACAGTGGTACAGGCCATTGAATGTCTGAACAAATCTGGATAATTGAAAGTACCTCCGAGGGGAGACGTGGGTTGAAAGATGTTATAGGTTAAAAAAAATAGTGATACTTACCAACAGTCGAAATTCGGAGTGATGGTTTGGAAGGCTTAGAACCCGCATCAACATACAACCCAGCGCGGATGAGTTCGTATTTATCCAAGTCATTCAGAATGGGATCGTTCTCCATGGCAAGCCTTTCGCGGAGTAATCTGAGCTGAGCCACATACGGCGTCAAAACTACTAGCTTATCAGATCCGTATCCTTGTTGTGCAAGATACCTGACACATTTCAAAATCATGTTTGCTTCAAACTCATTTTCTTTAGACGATGTCGAATCCACTTTATCCCGCATTTCTTTCACCTTTACATCGTTTTCGGGATATCGGTGATCTATAAACATCAGATTGTCGCGGAGCCCGATAAGGTTTTTCCGATTTCGTGTCGAGTCTGCATCGATCAGGTCTGGATAAGTAAGATGCCTTATTATTTTCGATATCTCCGGTCTGGAACGATGCTGTTTTGTCAACGCAACATGTGGGAAACCGTCAAGAACCAGCCTCTCAAATAGGGACATGTCCAAATTATATCCATCTCCTTGCTCTACCTTAAGACCATAGCTATTGCACTTGGGACGAAGTTGCTTGTGATCTCCGATTAGGATCAACTGTTGTGTGTTCTTTCCTAAAGCTGTAAGAATATGCGCTTCGAGAATTTCTCCAGCCTCTTCTACCAGCAAGACACCAGGCGAGGCAGCTTGGATTGCGTCTGAATACATGGCCGCAGCAGTTGTTGTACAGCCAATTATCCTCTTTGACTTAATCGTATTCACATCTCTTTCTCTACGAAGTCTTTCTTTTTCTGCTTGGTCAGTGTTGAATTGCTGGCCGATCTTATGCATCTCCTGGACCATCTCCTCAATAATGGCAGAAGTCCAACCCGAGATAATGGCGGACCTCGATTCCGCTCTTATTTTCCAAACTTTGGCCGATTCCTTAGGTTGAGCGTTCTGTAGATTCCCAGCAGTTGTCAATCCCCTAATCCACCTGTTAAGCAAGTAGAACTTGTCTACAGCTTTTCCCTTTCTTCCAACTTGAGTCATGCCGTCCTTTCTGGTTACTGGCACCTGAAATGTATCGAAGAATGGGAGATCGCCTGGCAGGAACTCGAGGTAATCCATAATTTGCTGTTTGCTTACATTGGTCGAGTGATACTGCTTGAAGGCGCCTTCTAGCCGTATCTTGTGCTGCCGGAGACTATCTTCCAGTTTTTTAATTCGGTCCCATTGTGAATTATTGAGCTTAGAAGACGACCCTTGTTCTCTCAATAATAGTATCTTCGTCCGAGCCGTATATTGTGCCCCAAGTCTTATCATATCCGAGGATGGAATACCAATATCCAGTAGATCTTCCAGAAATTGGTCCAGTGCATGATTTGTATAACAAACAACCAAAATGGTTTCGTCAGTGAATTTGTGAAGGATCTTTGCCCCCAGTGCCCCAATAAATGATTTTCCGGTTCCTAGTAGTGTCTGTTAATAAGAATTGCAATCTGCATGGCTTCTAATAATCAGGAATGCATAGCTTTCAATTCTCGAATGATGTGAATCTTTGAGATTTGTTGATTTTAACGAATGGAATCTTCCAAATTCAGATGATATATCAAATATTCAATGTAGGAAATCGTTTCATAAAATCATCATAGTTCCTTTGCTGACTGCAGTCCGGACTATTGGAGGCCCTGAATGGTATATGGAAAGAATGGATACGTACCTGGTGGTCCCTGGATCAAACTAATTCTTTGAAATAGGATAGCAAGCAAAGAATTGGTCTGAGACTCGTCGAGAACGACTGGTTTTTGCGTCTGGATGAGTGCGCGAATATCTTTTCCGGAACTTTTTTCAATCTCATGTTTGAGTTCTAAAGGCTGGAATGATGGCCCCTGGATGGCTCGACCTTCGCTCCACGAAAGAAGTTCTTCGGCCAGAGGAACGACATTCATCTGCTGCAGTCTCTTCAAGAACGGTTTAAAGGCGAAGACAGATGTATCTATTTGCACCAACTTTATCTTTTGGGCTCTCTTCAGCTTCATCAGAGTGTTTGGTACTGTTGTCTCGTCTTGAAACTGCAAGGTTATCTTCGCTGGTTTTTTGGCCAAGTCTTCTTCGTTCCTGTCAACCGCAGGAAAAGCGACAGGTTCGTCATCTACAAACAGACATCCAGTAGTTCCTTGTCGAAGAATTTGCCGGTTATCGCGAAGATAGTCAACACGCTTTTTAGGGTCTATTCTTTTCAATTGTGGCAGCTCATCTTGGCACCGGAATACAAGCCCCCATGGCTCTCGGAATTTATCGTCCTCGATGTGTATACCATCTAGTCGAATGTTGTCCAAGGTCAGCCCTCGATGGTGTCCAGGTTTGAAGCCTTGAAGCTTCTGCAGCTCATCTCTAAGTTCTCCCAGCATGTCTTCTCTTAGAAGCCGAAACTGATTATCAATGTGAATTCCTAGACGCGAAGAGCTGACATCTTTAAGATAAGTGTCTGGAGTTCGCAAAAAGGGTCTTTCCTTGGATAGCAGCTCGTCTGCTGTAGGCATAATCGAAACGTCCCGATGATTTGCATGGTCGTTATTGTGTCTCCCACCTGCCCCGGCTTCACCATTCCTATCTAGGTCTGAGGTATTGAGAGACAAGGTGTGCTTGATTTTCTGACCAAGATTTCGAGTCTTTCCATTGGAGGATTTGAGAATGGCATCCAAAATCCCAGGTGTTTTCGCTACAAGCACATAAGTTGTTGGTGATTTTCCAGGACGATTAAGAAGTTCCAGTAGAAGCCATGCAAAAGCATCAGAGGCGGCTTCATTGAGTTCCCCTCCCCGAAATGCCCGCACAAATCCATCCCAGAAGAATGGAGGCTCAACTATCGCGGTGATCACTTCAGATAGACTCAGTCCGGAATTGATAGTCTTCAGTGATGGTGCTTGCAAGTAACGAAGAAGCAAAACAGCGTTCTCGTTGAGGAAAGATGGTGTGGTGTCGAAGCGCATTGAAACCTGGATTGCATTGAGGCCTGCCTGGCTTGATAATAATTTGTAAACGACCGTTGCTGGATCGCCTTGAGAGCAGGTAGCTTCTATGAAAGTCCTCCCATCTCGGGCAGATGATAGAGATCTTCGTTCGTGGATAACGTCATGGAAAAAACGGTTGAGACGAGCAACCCGAGGGTCATCAATAAGGGATGCCATATGCATACAATGTGGAAATATTGAGAGGGGCGATACAGAGTGTTTGAAGAAGAAATGGTCCTTGAATATCAGTGAATTTGATATTTAATAAATTCAAATAAATGATGACTTGCAAACGAGTTTGTTTCGAATGTGCATATTGACACAATAAAAAGAGTGGAAGAAACGGAATATCACTTGAAGTTTCTTTCTTTTTTCGATAGAAAACACTAGAGCGGCATTGTTCAAGCATGATTCCATCCAGTGATAAATGCTTACGTCGATTTGAGGCCTACCAGTGCAGATGTGAAAAGCCTCTCCGAGTGCGTTTGCTGCCCAATCCAGTATCAACTTTGAAAGACAACCAATAAATGATGAGGTCCTGCAGTCTACCTAGCGAAGGTTACTTGCATTCGCTGAGACTACGTAGTAAATGTATAGCAAGGCATTTCCGTTTGCTATGCGCTGTGTCTCACAGCCTATGAGGCACAGAGAGAAGATAGCAAGGCGAAGCTGGGTGTTGTAGGTGTACATATGTCTGCCTGCTTTATGTGAATAATGGGGAGCCTGTTTCAAATCACAAATCACAAAATATTTGATTCTGATACTATAGTCTCGTCAACGGATTGTTGATCATCAGTACAAATCATTCTTCAGTTGATATTGCGACTATCGATGATGTCGTCGTCGTCGTCTTCTTCTTACCAGAGACAGAGAGGTTCCTACAAGGGTAGAAACCGGGGTAATAGTGGAGCTCGTGGAGGATTCTGGCAAGGCTCATCATCTCATGTTCCCCCACCAGTTTCAGACAAACCCTTTGGACCAGAAATTGACAAAATCAATATATCAACATTATTGATCGAGGAAAATGCTCCCACAATTGCAAATGTCAACTATATTGCTTCCTACAACTGGTTGGATGCTAAGTCTCCCATAATTCTTGTGCCTGGTAAGCAAAGTCCTGCTCTCACAATCGAGAAAGGTAGCCCGTCTGGCACCTGCAGTATGAAAGTTCGGATTGTTCACAACTTATGAATTTTATCTGATTGCTAATGTGCGACCATCAGGATCTCCTCCGGCGTGGTCTCCTCCACCACAAGATGAGAAGCTTCCCGCAGACAGCGGAATCGTATATCGCGATATCAACGCTGCACGATACCCCGATTATCCCATGGAACCAGCTGTTCGATCCATCCTAGCTCTTGAGCCAGACTTTAACCTACAAGATGTGGATTTGGTCGCATGCGGGTCGACAATCGGAAATCTTTTGAGGTTTGCAGGCTCGTTGGAAAACCCATTTCGATTTGATGCGGATTTCGTGGGAGATACGGTCTTCTTCATCCGAAAGGAAAGAACTCCGACAGAAACCATCGAAAATCTCCAAGGATACGGGCATACATTTCCGGAACGCTACACTACTTGGGACAGAGATGTGGGGGGTTCTTGTTCACACCAACGCATAATTGAGTACGACTTCGCCGACATTCATATTCTGGTTCGCAGTGAGAGTGACGGGTACATAAGAGACCAAGATTCTAAAACTTCTCTCACCAAGGATACGACAGAGGATCTAAAACCACGACTAGATGAAGCGTTTGTCAAGCTAGAAGTGGGCGGCGCCGCCGTCGCATCCGATAAATCGAGGCTCGACCTGCGAATGCAAGGAGTCAAGAAACCTCAAAGCCACATTTTCGACCTGAAGACAAGACGAAGCCTCAATATATTTGACATGGAAGAGATTCTTCCTCGACTTTGGGTGAATCAGACTCCCAATTTTTTGCTCGCCTATCATGACTTCGGGCTCTTCAATAAGCCCCGAGTGTCAAATGTCAAGGACAAGGTCCTCGAATGGGAGGAAAGAAACGCTACTTTGTTAAGCAAATTTCACGTTCTTATAAAGAGAATCATAGAAATTGTGAAAGATGCAGACAATCATCGCGTAGAAGTGAGCTGGGATGGCAAGGGTCCATTGCGCGTGACGGAGCAAATTGAAAAGGGAAATCGAGTTCTCCCAAATGATTTATTGAAGAAATGGGACGATCTCGACTGATCTCATATTCATGAATTTTCCTTGGTATTCAACTGGGTACTCAACTTATTTTTGATTCATTGACCAGTTTTTCGTTCAGGTTTCATACATGATCGAATATTTAGATTGTTTGAACTTTATGCTACAAGCTCACGTAACTTCGAATATGATTCTAGGGCTAGTTCATGAAAGTGATTGTCAATACTTCCACATCTGGTTTCTTTATCAGATTCATTTACAGACTCTTTCTTTGCTTCAATTCAATCACTGTGCCGGGATGGGGCAATCTCAATACTCCCTGAAACAGGCTCCCAAGGTTTATTTTCTCCCTTTGCCATGTCCTCCAAATCTGGCACGTCAGAATGTTTAATACCTTCAAAACCCTTATCAATCTCCTCGAGTGTCTTCCCTCATGTCTACAACAAGTATTTCCAGATCAAGGCTACCTCTAATACATCCCACGCTCCATTCATCATATGTATCTTCCAACCCATGGCTTCATGGGCAAACGGGAATGAGAATACAATGAGAAGTGCAACGCCGTTGAAGGAAAATGTTGAAAAGCCCCATTCCGTTGGCTCTGATGGGATGATTGAGTACTTCGGAAGGATATAGGTAACGAGTGGTGTCCATCAAAAAGAGTAAGCTCCTTGGAAAAGGAAAATTTCAGCAACTGTGGCATAGACACCGAAACAGAATACACTTTTCTATCGTCAGGAATCTGGGAGGTGGGATGGAAAAGTGAAGGACATAACTTTTGTGAGGAAACCAACGACGAAGAGAAAAATTGTGAGAAGTGATATACTAATCAAGGCAGTTAGACGTCGACCAAGAATATCAGCATAATATGTTCCGACGAAAGCGCAGCAAAGACACCAACCATTAAGTATTATGTTCTGTAAAAGGTTAGCACTCATCTTTCACGAGACCAAGTAACTTGTAATCTGGAGTTGGGTGGTGGTATCAGTGATGCCAGCATTGTCAAGCATAGTTCCTAGGTAGTAACTTGCAATTGCATTGCCACTAAAGTCAGTAATACTTTTGGTGTCCAATTGAATTTAGATAAATGATATGGAGGTAGGGGCCTCCTTTTGATTTAAATGGACAATAATGGCAGAGGTACCACTGACGACAGGGTTCCGACCGCTTCCCACAACAATACATCTCTTCGTCCGATCCTATCAGTTACTTGCCCATAAGTCAAACCAGCAATAGCACCACCAATCCAGAGCGCCGCCGTGTTCAGAGACAGAGTCGCCGTATCTATCTTGAAATAGTCGGTATAGCTGGGGAGGATATTGAGTCCATTCCTAGCTACTGTGAGTGTCATGGAGGGACCTAAAAAAAGACTTCTTCATCAAAAACACTAACATCATCGATCCATCGTATCCAAATGCGATCGATGTGATACACGAACAGAGGACGAGCAGAACAGATACCACCCATGAGGAACTTGAAATCCTTGGAATTATTCGATCTGTTATTCTATCCGCCATTGAGAACCCAAGTTTAATGCACTCCTAGAATTATTGTCTCGATACAACTTTTGAAAACTTATGGCATAAGGATATGGCCTTGTTCGATTTTATTGCAAACAGTTTACTTAAAACGTCAGATTGCGCATAGTCATATATCAAAATGTCATCATAATTTTTTAATTCCTGATAAATCTTATCTCACGACCAGTGGACTGTATTGTCCTGATATATCATGCAGAATTAAAAGGCTCCTGTATGGAGGCACAACAACTTATCATATTGCATGCGGGAGATAGTTCGACTGCATATACAGGGAATACTTCAGCATTCGAAGCTCGACAAAGATGGTTCTACTTGGCAGGCTGATTACCTCTTTAATATTAACCTTCCTGCCGAGTTTTTGTGCATGGTTGAGTGCGATAGTGCTGTATTGAGTCAATTGACCGTTACCTTTTCCCGGGCTCTTTTCGTCCAGGGAGTTTTGTTCAAGTACCACTCACATCCAATCTCAGTAGGCTTAAGTCGGCCAATTAAAGTACTGTGAACGAAAGTCTTAGCGGTTCATTCTGTCACATCCAACTGGACACGTGAGGAGATCTACATCTCGTCCCAATTTGGCAGGTGGGACGAAGAGGGGTAAAGATTTCATTTCATGTACCTAGTATGTAAGGTTTTTGAAAGTCTTCGTATTTACAGTTCTTTCTATCGTCGACTTGAAATCATGATGCATATACTCTTCTTCTTAATAGCGTTTATCTCTCGAGCTCTCGCTTTCAATGCTCCGTCCAATGTCCCTACTTGGTGTGGGAAACCATATATGAGCACGTGAGTTATGATCAACCGTGGTGCAACATGAGGGACTGCCTTTGACGTTTATTAGAAACCACTCGCTAGATCCCGGAGGACAGTTTCAGTTTCCGGAACCGCAAGCCAATCTCATGCTCTATGTTACGATACAACCTCGCTACTCAATATTTGTAGAGAGCGATGAGGAGGGAACTTTCATCGTTGATGCTAGTATATCGCATAATTTCGGTGAATTATACATGAATGCTTCTTTCGATAACCCTGGTAGTAATATCAGCTCGCCTTTTACCACTCTTGATATCGAAATTTACAACGAGGAGCCCGGGTCTCTACTTGTCACTAGTAAAGTCCCAGTTAATTCCACTGGAAACTTGATTGGATTCTCTTTCGCATCATTTCCAGCTCGACTGGAACCCTATAAAGTCTCAATTCATGCCACCTCTCCTGATGGTCAACAAACTTATTCGGCAAGCACCAGTATCTACGTTCTCCCATCTCGGAATTATGGTAGTGCTGTTAAACTTGATAATATGTTTGGGGGACTCTACATCCAGAACGCCAAGAATAATTGGATTGGTTGGTATGCCATCTTCCCCAATGGATTTTACGCCGATGGATCCTACATAACCCCCGATAACGTCTCGCTGGCCAACCTTGAAGCATACGCCGCAGTTGGATTCAACACCATAAATGTCGTTCCAGACGGTGGTCTTCCTGATCAATCTTATCCCGTTGAACAACTCATCTTGTATTGGAATAAAATGGATGAACTCAATCTTTTCAATATCTACGATATGCGTTTCTCATTTCAGAATTCAACACGCATATCAGAACAAGTGGCTCTCTGGAAAAATAGGACTACTCTTCTTTCCTGGTATACAGCCGATGAACCGGATGGATGGGCATATCCGCTCAATTCCACACAAATAGCTTATGCGCAACTCAAATTTCTGGATCCGTATCATCCCGTCAGTCTCGTACTTAATTGTCAAAATTTCTATTATCCCGAGTACGCAGCTGGTTCCGATATAATTTTCCAAGATGCTTATCCAGTGGCCATAAATGCCACTTGGTCTATTCCGTGGGGAACACCCTGTAACGAAACTTACGGAGACTGCGGATGTGATAATTGTTTAGGGGAATTGGAAGACGTAGTGAGCCGCCTCGACGATTTTCAGAACTATCAAGCGAATATAGGACCGGGTAGTCAAGGGGGCTTAAAAAAACCAACATGGTCGGTGATACAAGCTTTTGGTGAACAGCAGTATTGGCAAAGTATACCGAGTGTGGCAGAAGTGGAGGTCATGATGATGTTGAGTGTGAATCATGATGCGAAGGGAATTACTTATTGGATCTATCCTAGTACAGACTCTGTTAATATTGGGAGTGGGGAATTGGGAAAGGTGTTACAGAGTGAGCCTGCTATTGAGTTTTTGTTTGGAACAGATACAATCAAAGGGCTTGGAAATGAGCTGTTGGATGTGAGTGCTTGGATCATTGGAACACAGATGTTGGTTGGGATTGTTAATGGGGAATATGTTGATTCCGGAGATGAGGTGATGATACATTTACCCGGGACCGCGGTGTCTACAAATCAGACGTTGTATGGCTCCTCGAGTTGGATTGTCATAGATGGCAAGCTTTCAAAATCGGGCCTGAGTGGGTTGGAAGTAGATATTCTGCTTCTCAATCTTGGTTAGTGACCCTTGATCTATTACATTACTAGCAGCCTCTTATATCACCTTTTTCTAGAACAAAGCTCCACGTTTCCCAAACACGATGAAGGGAATATAGTGAGAGATGAATTATGATTTTTCGATATTCATATCACATCATTGCTCCTATTATTGTTTTTCAAATGCTTTCGATTGCTATATTGTCATTGCGTATAGATTGCCGCGAAAAAAGTTTTCCGTGACTTGGAAACCTCATAGTTAAAAGTTTTACCAGCCTATAGCCAAAAATAGCCTTCTAAGCTATAAACCAGATCAAAATTTGTAACCCCTTTCAATATATCTTCTATCACTTCCAGACAAACCACTACTAAGTATGGTAGTTTACACGAAGCCTATTACTGTAGAACTAACTCCTTTCATATCCGATGATCAAATGTTAGATTTTCAATCTCCAAAAAGACTTCAATCTTACAATTGAAATAAATCTATTGTTAAAAATATTGAACAGGGTTGTTTTCAAAAACGCCCACATATGTAGGATGACCAATACCCATCCTTCAAAGTTTTCAAGCATTTCTTTTTCTTCAGCAAAACCAAAAAGTAATTCACCAACTCCATATCTTGGACCCAGAAATAAGCGTGATAGCAGTCGCGTCAGTGCCTGCGATCAGGGTTTGGTGGCCTCCCGCTGCATGTCCCAATCTGACAACGACCCCTCAGCATTTGCCTCCTTGTCGGCAAGCACTTTTCGGAATATGGTTGGGACAGCATAGCTTTGAGACTTTGCATCTTGTACTGATTTGTCACCGTATGCTAATATGCGCGTATTTGGGGGGTTTGGAAGGAGGGAAGTGATGAACATGTTATTTCGGCGGGTGGGATGCGCATAGTGAGGCCATAGGTGAGGTGGAGAGAGTGGAAATGATGGAGGCGGCACTGGCACTCGGTGACTACATGGCATTTAATGACAAAATGAGTGGATATTGTGTGCCATGGACCAGGGATTCTGGCTAGAGGGGAGAAATATGCTCGATGTATAATCTGTGAAGTTTTAGGGCTGTGAATAGCAACATTTCCATAGCCTGGACGAAATTCCAGTCATGAGAGCGCTATTATCCTTGACTTCAATTGAAAGACTGATTTTTGGAAACAACAGATCTATTCAAGATTGGTAGATTCTCCAGTAGCAAATTCATGCATTTGGTCTATGGTCCAGATCATTGGATACCTTGAACAAAAATGGTTTGGGGGGAATCGTTCATACCTTGATGAAAAATACGAGGGGCAACATCAAAATAGCTATTTGTATCGGCCCGAACGTCTGAAGGGCAGCCATAAAATCTATAGCTGAATTATGTTGAAAAGAAGAAGTGCCACAACTCTAGGTCACAATCATTATTGAGGGACTTCCTATTGATATGATGAAAACTGCAAAAAGGAAGCCCAGTTGTCATGCCACGACTTTGCCCTAGGCTAGCCGATTGCTTATGACTACAAAGTCTAACGCGATGTCTTGAAACTTACTACACATATGCCAAAGAGAAACTTCAATCCACTCCCGGAGGACTTACCGAGAACATATGAAAACGCACACCCATCAACTTCCTCGAGGTTGAGGAAGATCAGATGGGGCACCAAATATGTCTAATTTTTCAAAAATGGCTAATCCAGCTTCTCCTAGCTAATGGGGTAATGGGGTTAGCTTGGACTTGTAAGCCAAAGTGCGTGGACTAGTTCCCGTTCTAAGATCGCAACTTTATCCACTCTCCCCTCTCCTAAGCAAATATTTAAAAACTGGGCCTGCTCCACTTATATATGTTACATAGGTTGCTTGAGATGATTTGTTAGGTTCGTGCATCGAGGTTTACGGAAGTAGGCGTGTTGGCGTTGAGATTAAAATTGCCATTAAGGTATATAAGGTGTATCTCAGATCTAATCTCTGGTGAAGTTTTTTTTTCCTCTGCTTTTCCCTTCGCTCTTCTAAGATGATATGTTCTCAGTAATCATATTTTATCATCGGACATCGATTCCCACCCCATTTGAGAGAGTAAGCTTATTTCAATTGACTCCATATACTCGATCCATCCTAGTGCCCCAACTTCTCCCCCTTATCGATCAGGAAATGAAGCGGAAAGACCAGGTTCTTCTCCATTTTCAAATTGTCTAAAGTTTTCATCAATTTTTACAATTTTTAGTTATTAATGTGCCATATTCAATTAAATTCATAGACAAAATCATGTCATAATCATCAAACTTCATATCAAAGTCTCCTCAAACACCCAGTTATACAGTTATTCCCCGTTTATATGTCTTATACGTCTTAAGCTTCCTCGCTCCTACCCTCATTAACCATCTCGTCCTAATTATCTTGATCCGTCCACTTTCCACATCTTCCCCACGATGGGGTAGTGGATGGATTCTACTTGTCGGGTCAAATGTAATCTTTACCCCTACAAGGCTCAATCATTATTGATACGTAGAGTAATTCATGCCTTTAATCCCCAAAACCGTCGTCATGACTTCATTTGACATACCATTTGTGATTTCGTTTCTCTCATTCGAACACGCCATAATGACTTCATTGCCATTCCTCACTAAGGAGGCACAATGGATTTCGTGTGCCCCGACTTTGATGATACCATTGATCCAGGTTAATATGTCTTATCTGAAAGATATTTATTTACCTTAGAAAAGTAACCCGACGAAGAAAATATCCTCCGTTTTTCTGCAGATACTTGATACTGTTTGTTATTGATTGGGCAATGAATCAGTATCGGATATTGTAAAGATTACCCTACAGGATGATAGAAAGAAACAGTGAACTACGCCAATTTTTCAAGCCATGAAAAATTTGACGAATGCGAGAGCCTTGAGATTTTCCGCAACAAACACAGTTGGGCACATCGTTAGCTAGAATGCCTCTACCAGGGGACATCACCTCGTCTAAGATAGAGGTTAGTAATGCTGAGAGAGAGAGAGTAGTATAGTAGACAAGTGCGCTAATTGATATGATCAGAATTAGGAACTTCACACCAACTCTATCTGGAAGACAACAGGAGTCCAAGAGATTGCACTGCTTTCAACCCTAAAGGTATGAAATCGCGAAAGATATTTGATACCAACGAGGGATATTCTTGATATCAATTATCCTACCACGAAGAATGATAAGGGGCATTTGAAAATCATAATGGAAGCTAGATTTGATTTACCCTAGCAAATAAACGGCATTTGGATAGTTGCGGAAGAGGAGATTATGGATGATTTCTGGAGGCTGATCTCGGGGACATCAAGCTCGCGAGTTTAATCTTCTCCTGCTATCAATCATGGTCATGCAATATCTTAGATGCAATAACCGCTTTCAGACTCGCGTTTGGGCAGAGTATTTTGACGCTGCGGGTGAGCTTCTGGTCGAGAACGCTAGGAAGAATTTTCTTCTTTTTTTTTTTGTTTCGAGAGAGCGAAACTGGGCTGAGGGGTTTTCCAACACAAAACTCACCTGCAGCCACCGAGTATATCGAATTCGGAGAAAAACGCAAGCATGGAAAGGCCAGTGTAAGTCCGCACATATATTATGGCTTTGACGCTGACAATTATCAGTATTAGGTGACAAGATCTTCGCCGATGTATGTTGGCTCCTCGTGAGGCCACTCTTGCTGCAAATCAAATAAATGACGTTCAGGGGATGGGCAAGATTGCTGAGGAAGATGAGGTTGAGGTTGACAGTTTCATCCTTGTATAGGGGCTTTATTGCATCTTTGGGGACGGCGGGAAATATATCCTGATCGCGTGTAGCCGGCTTATTCGCTGGCTGTTTGAGGACACTTTTCATTTCTCGTAGGATTTGGCAGAACCATATGCCATCCTTTAAGACTTGATCTGATAGCACCTTTCATTATTTCAAGGCACTTTGTAGAGTCAAAAGGTAGCTTCTAGTGCAAGATCTGCCATATCTTTGATTTGACCGTATGGACAACCGCGATGTCAAACGTTCTCTGCCGTATTAGATGTCATAACCTTGTGTACTGCATTCTTGTTATTAGATCGTTCAATTATTTAATTGGCATGATATCGACTCTTGGACTCGAGCAACATTTTTTTCACACAACACAAAACAACATCACCACACCTTTCCTCCCCAGAAAACCTACGGAAAATAACTATAAACAAACAGCTTCTATCAATTCAACAGCTTGAATAAACAATACAAACAATAAAAATCAAACCCGATCCACAATACAAACCACCGATCCTCCAAAATGAACGCCGCCTCCCGCGCCCTTCACCGAGTTACTCTCTCCATCGACTTCGTGAAGAAGCTCCCTCCTCTCGAGGCCTACCAGGGTCTCCCTTCTCCCCCCCAACTTATGTATGAAGATCAGATAGCCTGGATCACTGTAAATATATCTCTTAAATTTTCCGAAGACAAACCACTAACCTCCTCACCACCACAGAACTACGCAACCTACAACACCTGTCCCCCACACGTCCTCTTTGAAGCAAAATCCACAACATGGCAACAGATGCTATTCAGCCTTGAGGCCGTCAATAGAGTCCGACATCCAAATGTTCGCGAGGAATATATCAAATGGAGAAGTCAGGATATGCTTGTTAGACGTCTTTGGCCTGATGCTAAGTTTCCTGGCATCGATCCGGATGAGGTTTACGTGAGTATTTGTCTAGAGTTGGGAATGGGAAAAAATGTGAGGAAGAAAGAAAGCTAATTAATGAATGTTCAGACGCGAACGCGTAAAAAGTACTGCACCGCGGCTAAAAAGTTGGCAGGGGAGATGGATGAGCAGGGGTTGGATGATATGAATGCCCTCGTAAGATCCATCATCATAGATACTACCTACTCATATGCTCAAGTCGACTAACCAAAAGCAGGTCCAGCTAAACAAAACATTCAACGAGAAGTTATATATCGCACGCAAGGTCAAGGTCAATACAGGTGGCATCCTCCAACGTCTCTGTGGTATCAAAGCCAATCAGAATAAGGCAGCCGCGCAGGAGATTGAAGGAGATGATGAGTTTGTTATTGTGGAGAAGGATGAAGAGAATGAAGGGTATTGGGAGGGCGATGATTGGGTCATGAATTGATGTTATGTCGAGGAGTTGTTACGGGGATTAAAGGGGGGCTGATTCTGGGAGTTACCCTATGATACCAAAATAATAGGAATTTTCTGCTCTAGGCTTTGAAACTATATTAAATTGTAGTTTGAGAATGTGTTATGAGATTTTATTAAGATGGATTGAGTGGTAATATAACGTATATATATATATATATATATTAAATGGAGAAAATTAGTATTTAGTTTGAAAACTAAAAAACTCATCTTTTTACTTAAGAATTTAAGAGCTTTCGTATGTCTATTCTTCTATTCTTCTTTTCTTTTTCCAATTCTTCAACTCTCCATATCACCTATCCTGAATATTGTTGGGTTCCTTTTATGGAATCAATTTCGTTTTAGTGAGCCAATATTGAACAGGCGCTTTAGATCTCTCTTTTCCAGATGACCAAGCATAAAATTCAAATATACCACAAGGCATCATATCATGATTTAGGATGTGTTATATCCAGGCCTTAAAAAGGACAAGAGTCATGTCACTACTCGAAATACTGCATGAAAATCGAATGATTCACAGTAGTCAAGATATAGGTTGGAAAGCTACCTATGTATTTCTACATAATAACGCTGTGTTGTCTGTCCAGCAATGCTGCTGCTGTGGTTACAAAAAATTTCCCATGAATACAGTAAGAAAACCTCAAATTATTCTTTAACAACCTCAACCCAATCGTCGCCCTCTACTCTCATAATCGCATCTTTATCACTGGGTAAAGCATGGCTGAGACTCCCTATTTCCAAGGATCTTCCAACATCATCCATGACCGCATTATCAACGATGTCGTCATCAGTCAATACGGAGGTGCTGTTGGCAACTGAGTCCTCGCCCTCCTCGTCCCAGTAAGCACCGCAGGGCAGGGCAAAGAAGTCCTCGACATTGCTTGAATCTGTGTCTGTACTTTGGGACGCAACTCTCAAGAGACTTCCATTCTGCGGATCAATGATTGTGCCAGCTTGCATATCCTCTGATTCTCGTCCTGATTCGGGCTCTGATTCGGGCTCTGATTCTTGTTCTGCGTCTTTTTCGGTCCCGGCTCTTTCTTGTACAGGTGTTGAAGATGCCTGAAAGTTTATTAGATAATTTCACATTGACAATGAAACACTGCGTTTAGACGTAAGTCTTACAGTATGATCATCTTGCTCTGTGCTGGCTCGATATCCTGCTTCGGCTCGGGATTTGGCTAGCCTTTTGCTGATATTCTTTGCCGATATAATCTAAAAGTGTGAGCTCCTTGGTCTTACTGAGTAGCAAACATTGAGGACCAACCTGCTTTAGGCGTGGTGTAGCATCATTCATATCGGCTTCGCTCAGTACAATTGGACGTCTCATCCAGTTCAGAGCCGCAATGTACCTCTTCAATATGCGAATCTGCCCGAGAGATATTAGCTTGGTTCTTGCAGAGATTTTGGATCGTTGAAGTTCTGACATGGATAGGACGTAGGTTTTCGCCTAGAAACTTGGCATCAGGAACTTCATACAGATCAGCCATTTGAATCGTTTAATGATCTTGATGTCACCTAAACTTACAGAGCTTATGAACGAAAATATGCGCAGAATGCCGATCACAAATACTTCTGGGTTCTTCATCTGCAATCTTGAGAAGTATATTAAACCACTCCACACGATAGTCAATGTCACAGGTCATCTCTGAGTTTGTAGGACGATTTGGGTCATCAAGCGGAATAAACGAGGCTGCCGATTCTAGAGAATGCGTCATTATGAATGCTATTCCAATGAAATGATAATTATAATGTATGTATGTATGCTGAGCTCAGATGATAAAATGTTGGGTGTGAAGAATTATTTGGAGTTGATGAGTTTCTGATGGCGAGGAAGTCACCTTAAATTGCGCTAGAGAAATGGTGAGACTATATTAAATGGGAAGCAGCCGCCAACACAAGGCGTTCAAGAAGTCATATAGGGTAAGAAAGAAATTACGAACGCAATGACTTTATTAGGCAGGAAAGCTTCGCAGATAATCCCAGATGAACAGAGAGAATAAAACAATTTCAGATATCAATTAGTCTGGCCGTGGAGTTGGTTATCGATGTAGACAGCGGAGTATATCGATGTAGACAGCGGAGTATATCGATGTAGACAGCGGAGTATATCGATGGAGACAATGGGGCAGTTGGTATAATTCAAGATGGACAAGATTGTAATTTTCTTGGAGGCTTTAAATGCGATGTTTCAAAGTTTCAATAATTTCAGGAGATTCCCCATTGTGATGTGATGTAATGATCACTTTAGGTTATTCTAGTTTCAACTAGATACGGCACGGCCGTAAACAAGAAGCAATACAGTGATCTTTACCAATAAAGACAATCAAGATTTTCTAATCCTTAAGCTCTAGCTACTATCCAGACAATTACTGTAGCTGTACAGTACCACGAATTTTCAGGGGGTTAACAAGTGTCTTGGCAAGTAGACTGCGGTACTAGTCGCCCCTCAACTGTACTTTACTAGTGCAGCACAGTGAGAGGGTGCATTTAGTCGCTTTTTTTAGAAGTTTCCAATATCTGAAATCTATATCTACTTTTCTTTGACACGCAATGTTCCTCCAAACTGTGATACTTACAAGCCTATCTCACAACCTTCATTTACGGTTCTTAAAGTTCCCCCAGCTCATCATCACCACGAGAATACCAAACTATTACAATGGATCACCCCAAGTTTTTACCCAAGTTCATTCCGCTCGATAATCAGCACCCAGTCATCAGTTGCCCTTGTGCGGCGGATAAGTTCGCAAAGTTTCTTCGTCGTGATGCCTATGGTTCTCGTGCAATTTACGAATCATACGACTTGGTCGATATCCTATCCAAATACATTACCAAGTGCAGAGAGTACTTTGGAGAGGAGATCGGGCCGGATTACTTCTCTTACAAGCTCTATAAGTCACTTTCAGACAGATTTTGTAAGTGCAATTGTTCATAATTATTAGATTGAAAGTGCGAAGATTGCTAATATAGGCTGCTTCCAAGTCCCTGATGAAGAGTTTCTTGGACCTGATCCAGATCCCCTTTACGTATGTATCCTTACCGTAAAATCAGCAAAGATAGGTAGCTAATTTTATTATAGTCTGCAGTCTTTGCGGAATATTTTACCGATCAAAAGAAATTAAGAGAAGATATGGGGTTCCTAAATATCAAGATGGAAGAGCAAGTCGTAAGCAAATTTCAACTTTGAAATGCAAAAATAAACATATTAATCGGTAACCATAGCTACTTTTGACCGAACTGAGCAAATTGCACAACGAAAAGCTTGCCCTCGCACGCAAAATGGTTAGAACGGCAGCCAGAGAAGCTGCAAAGAATAAAAATCAGACTGATGCTGATTGGAAGGGTGGTGGTGAATGGGAAATAGTCGAGACAAGTACTAATATCGCTCAAGAGGTCGCTAAACTTGGGATTCAGGATGAATGGGAAATACTCGAGAAAAGTACATATATTACTCAAGAGGTCGCTCAACTTGGGATCCAGGAGCAATGGGTTTTGGTTTTGGTCTAAAAAAACAGCTCAAGCCACATGTGAGAATCTGTCCGATTCGCCTCAGTCAGTCATATGATTAATCTATGGAGAAATGTCAGATTCATAGTTGTTCGTTGCGCCTTCTGAGTGGAGAAGGAAGATCTAGGTTATTATCGAATACATCAAAATGATAAAATTCCAAACATTCCAATAGCGAAATCAATTTGTATCCTAGATTTTATGGGAGGCAGTTACTTATTCAACTTCAATAATGAATAGTGGGTTTACGGACTGATGAAATCATTGAACTGGCATGGGAGTCGTAACAGGAATTCTTGCTATATTACTTTGTGTCCTTGGCAACTCGGTGGAATAATCCGAGATATATCGAGCAATAACATCCCGCGATTTGGCAAGAACGAGGTCAATCATGATTTTTGGGAGTTGGGAAGCTTTTAATGAATCCGTACACCTACTGTTTGGTGGCTTAATTATTGTCTCTCCCATAAGTATTCTCATGGCTTGGCCTATGTACACTCACGCATAATAGGCAGCCCGTGTCCAGTTGAGTATAGCAAAGTGAGCACCTTGTTAATTCGAATTTGTGAATTCCAAGCACTTCTTTATCATGCAGAAGAACGTTGGCTTTCAAGACTCTCAACGAGTCTCACAGTATACGGCTTATCCTTCCGTCGCATAAAGACAAAATAATCTACAATTATATTTGAGAGTATACGCAAGTTGACGATAGCCACACTTGATGCATCATCATGATATCTCTTGACAACCTACCAAGGAAGAATTGTAAAGGAACCCAAAGAGAAATTTATAGAAGAATACCACAGCAACAGTGATGGGAGAGGTAAATGATTCCAACATAAACAGGCGCAGTTACTCACAGCAATACATCCATGATGCCCAAAAAGTCTGCTCGGTCCCGAAATATAGCTGAATATGACTTTTGTATGTTTTTTCTGTTAAAAGGTCTCCATTCCAGATTCTAATTTGGTTGACTAAGCTAGACTAAGTATATAATGTGTAGCTCTTAGGGGCAATCATAGCTCAATTGTAGAAAAATCATATTCATTTGAACGCCCTTTTACTGTAACAGGAAACTCCCCTTGACTAGGTACCGGAAGTTAAAGGTAAAGCCATAGCCAACACTATAGAGATATGAACACTTAAGGAAACCCGAATGGTATCGCAAAAGAAATGAAGTGATCCCTCGCTGCTTTCTAGGCCCTTTGAATAATCTCGGCAGTCAACTGTGAAAGACAACCTTCGATGAAAGATATATGATTCCATGACATTGGACAATTTTAGAGGGTTCGCCCTCTGGCCATTCTTATGGCGGGGTAATGAGAGGTAGATAAATGAGCTGCCACTGGGTATCACAGAATTCTTGTTCCCCAACAGCCCCTTTCTTGTATTGGAGTGGTAGATAGTGACATCCAAATAGCGAACCGTCGAAAAAACACAAATGTCGTTGGCCTGTGGGGATTGACTAACAATAATCTGCTTCCTCAAGGCAGAATGCAATAATGCTAGAAAATTTCCCATTCGTGACATTCACCTGGCTAAGAGTCTCACACCGCAGCTCTCCACATGGCGAAAACACAAAATACACCTCATCAATCTCGACCCCTAGGCCCATACAGCACCACACAATCAACGTGACAGAAAATTTCTTCCACGCCACAGTCAATAGAAGCACGGAAAACTTCAACGTACATTGCATGCCAAGTAGTGGATATATCCGCATTCCCAGCCGGGTCAAACTGTCAATCTCAGCCTGAGTGGAGACTTCTCAGCCCAAGAGTAATTACTTTACGGGTCATCCCGCAATTTATTTTGCTTGGAGCCCAGCTGGTGGGGCGTGATAATGTTGCGGATTACTTGTTGCATAAGGCGGAGAGTGATTGAATTTGAAGGTGTCTAGACCACTCGAAGTGTTGTTGAAACAACATCATGCTTCAGTACATACTGTACAATCAAACAAGCGATAAAGCAAATCAAGGAGTGCCAGAAGGCACAGAGTCTTTCGACTCATTTAGAGGATGGAATTACTAGCTACTTTAGTATGAGAAATGCACGAATTGAACTCCGAATACCCTTTTCTCTAAGATCCCACCCATCCGTTCAGTTCAGTTGTCCTTGTTGCCTCGTGACGAACCATTTTTCGTTGTGCCATCTACCCTATTGATGCAATCTTTCTTATCGACACCCGTAGACCATTGACCCAAAGAAATCATCATCATTCATCGTTAAACTCCACAACCAAACACCAAAGCAATGTAAAAATATCCATAAAACTCCATCCTCTTTCCCAACACTTGGTATGAAGACCCATCCACATCTTACTCCGAACCTCTTCTCTCACTCATCTGTTTAGCCCTTCTTCTCGCCTCGATAAATTTGTTCAAGTGCTCCCCAATGGGACCATAAGCCTCAACTGGATACCAACATTTCCCCTCATCATCCCACGTCGTGACAATGATACTAACCTCCGGCTCTTGTTGTTGAACCTGTCGAATCGGAGCTCGTTCTCGCGTATTACGGTTCGTGGCAGAAAGAGGAATACGAAGGGATGAGGACGAAGATGCTTGTCTTGGTCGAGAAGAGACGTAGGGGTTCAAATAAGGAGAGGATTTGAGGGTTCGCTTATTGGAAAAGGCGTGGGCGTTGCGGGGTGGTGAGATCTGCATGATGACTGTTTTTGAACGTTTGGGTATATGTGAAATGGAACCACAAAGATTGAAATTGAAGAAAATTGTATTGAAGGAATCAAAGTTGGTATTTTGCAGATCTGGCCGGCGAGGTTGGAAGGCTGAAGACTGGAATGAACATTAATCTGTGTAACAAGATAACGGTGTATAAAAAAGTGCTTTCGTTGTTATCGACTTCTGGTCGAACTTGTGTATTTATCTGATGAAGCGGTATTAAAAAGAATCTGAAGTTCAAAGCCCATTGCAGTGCTTGATTTGATGTAACAGTTGTATTTTTGTCAAAGAGAAGGAGCGATGCGATGAGTGGGAAAATGTCTCAATATATAGCTTGTGGATGAAATGCCTCAAAGTTTAACCACGCAGGTCCATCGACTTGGGAGGAATGTGAAAAAAAGCCAACAAAATTGGAGACTTGTGGACTAGGTTAGCACCAAACATGGTAGCCTGGTAAGCCAAAGAGTCAAAAAGGGTAATCACACCTGCATAACCTTACCGCAACTTTACGATCAAATCGAACGAATTAGCTGTCTCTAAAATACGATCAGTTTGGAGCACTACGGAGTAGAATTATTAGCTGAAAGGAGCATTTGGGATCGATTTTTTTTCCCTCTCAACTTCCTTGGTGCTATGAAAGGTCCGTTCATGTCCTGGTGATAGGAAAGGGGCTCGGATTGGGGTGTTTTGCTCACCGCTAGATAAGCTTTGGTGGAACTCTGATTGTCGCTATCATGATGATACTTGAAGTATTTCAGATACGGTGTACAAGAAATATCGACAACTTCATGAAACAAGATGTTGTTTCCTGCGAGTTTCCTGCGAGTTTCCTGCTCAAGATTATCCGTACAGTTGCTGATTGGATTCTCCTTGCAATTAATTTGATAATGATATGATGATGTTGGGAACACGCATGGCGTACAGTATATTGGACTTGGCTAAGCTGTGAGTGGACTAATGTTGACTCGTGGTTGTAGGATTCCCGCTTTTCTGACGAGTAGGAGAGAAGTTTAGTGAGGGGACTCCATGTGATTTGGCCATCTCATTGAGCTTGAGCCGTTCAAAAGCGAATGAAAGAGGATAAATATGGAGATTTGGGTAATGATGTACATCACGTGAATAGCTAAGATGTTCTGGAACAATTGGAGAATTCTCATCGAGATGGATTTCGTGTGTGCTTTTTTTACTCCTCATCGTGTCATCCTAGTTGCCTCGAGGTTGCGTATACTCAAGGAGTTACGTACTAAAAGAATACGCCGATGGTAAATTTGGTGTTTCTGTTAGAGAATACAATAATCGATCACAAGCTCTGGACTTGTTATGGTGTAATAGGCGTCGTGCAACACTGTATGACCTGAATTCGTCTTTGATTTACTTCGTAGGTCATAGGCTAATATGTAGCTAGGATGGCGAACTTGAGAAAGCTCTTTTTGGATGCCCTGCTGCCCTCCCCCAAATATACTTGTGTTATTCTCGCGAATCATGCACCCGTTCCATTGTTAAAGTTATAACACACCTGGGCATTCAATTGCCTCGACCCTTCTAGTTAAGTTAGCCACATCAAAAACAGCTGCTGCTATGTTTACAAGACACTGCCAACCTGTTAGTACAATGCATCATGTGGCTTGATATTACTTAATGGAAATTACCTACGATGTGGTGCATTGCCCCGGAAAATATTACTCCACGATCGCCTATACTCCAGTTTCACAATGTTTTAGTTGTTGCATCCATGGCGCTCCAACACGATGTACGAAAATAAACCTCACACTAAAATCGCCTCTTTCACCCAAGAGATTTTTCGATTGTCATATTTGAAACAGGACATTGAAAAGTGGTCGAAGGATTTTGAGTCTGGGAGATTGGATGTGAAATCTGAAATTGAATATTGGAGAATGCCTGAAGGTATGGTGGGAAAATCTTAGTATTTCCAGTTACATATCCGATTCTTTTTTTCGCACATCGCGTGCAAGAGTTAGTCACCTAGGGTTGGTGGCCCGGTTGATGGGCTTCAGCAGTTGATCAACCCTCAATGCTCCCACATCGAAGTCATGAATTTTGACCTCATCATCTGGAGACAATTACAAGGAGTACAGTTCGTTCGATATTTTCCTTGTCTTGAGTCTCGTCTGAGACCTGAATTGCGTTGATGGGGGAATATTTATGACTATAACTTTCACATGGTGTTGGTCTTTGATCATAACATTGATTTGGTGAAAGTGTGTCGCAGTGTTCTTGCTTCATCGGGGTTGGCAATATCCCTACTTCAATTGAGTCGGCTGAACCTGGCAAATGTAGATGAGCTTTCTTGTATAATTCTTAGGCTTTGTGTTGATCTTGGCTATATTTATCGCTCTTTTGAAGCATTGCCGGACGGGGACAGTGTTGATATTATTTGTCGAAGATAAAGCAACTATTAGGATATGTTTCGAGAAGCCGAAGTCTTTGGGTATGAAAGACCTTTGGCGACTTCGGATCGTCCCCGTGTGTTTGAACGAAATCTCCATAGCCTCCAGTCTAATTTTTCGCACAATCTACCCCGAATTCCTCGAAATTGGTCTCGAAGAGTGGCGGTCGCTGCTACTTAGACATCATTTCTAGACGGCAAAAACATCCATTTCTCACATAAGGTGTGGGCAAAGCTGAACATCCAGCGAAGGAAGTCCTTTGAAGAAGGTAACTGGGCAGTAGTAACTTCTAAGGTGAGGCCATGGTTAGTCAACCACCATTGTTGCGGTGAAAAATAAAGGTCGCCGACTTAGAGGAAAAGTTCCGTGGGCCTTCGGCGTGATATTTTTGGGGCTGGCTCTAGCCTTAGTATGACCTTAGATAGCGGTTTCTTTTGGAACGCCGATATTATTGTACTGCGACATTAAATCCTGCATTTTTTTCATCAGGAGAATCCTCAAATTTCTCCAAGTTTCAACAGGATAGTTCCGGCGGCTTAATTCTTGAACGGTCGTCGTATCGAGCCTCGCTTGAAATCTGCTTTGCGTCATTTTGTGTCTGCATGTCGAACATTGGCAACTGTCTAAATTTGACAGACTAAAATCTTTCAGAACATCAATCTTCCATGCGCCTACAGACTTGTCAGAGATGTGGTCAATCAACCTCATAACTCTAATATCTTCCAAATATGATACTATATATGTTCAGTCAGGTAGAAAGAAGTTCGCGTTGGTTTTTCGCACGCTTGTGGGACCAACGGTAAGGCGCTGGTAAGTAAATGACTATAAATCACGTTGATGTTTTGTGGGAAGCTGCTTGAATATTTGGCATTTCGTGGTGCGTGAGAAGAATCAGCTATGATCTCCTCCATCAATCTGGCATGACGAATACAATAACAGCGAGAATGAGCCTACATGAACGACAGGAAGCTTCATCAACCATCCTGTTTTTGCTACCTCTGAAGAAGAAATGATCTCAAATTTTTGATTTCGTAGATTGATGACACTTGTCCCATCCCCCTCCCCAATACAAGCACATCACATTATATAATTTTTTGGCGTATACACATCAATGGTGTTTTGTATTGAGATCCATTCGTACACTCGAGTATCGAGATATATCTCTCAGCACGAGTTTCACAAACAGTTCGGCAATGAACCAGCTTATCGCAATAATTTACTCGTTGTGGTGTATGTCTTGATGGGGAATAATTTTCATCGGACCACAGCAGGACATTGCAGGTTTGTGCCATTCTGAAAGGCTGAATCATACATGTTTAATGCGTGATTTTATTGATATTTAATGTGCTATTTTCGTGCACAATATGATAATCAATTGTATGATTGTAATATTTTCGAACTTCTTAAATGTTGCCACCATCGCTTGACAAAATGTTACGATTATGTGGTCTGCTTCCTATCAATGTACGCTGAGTATTGGAATTGAAAATTTGAAATACAGTTTAGCAGAAGAAATGCTGAGATTATTCCATACACTGCTAGAACTGTTGTCGGGTGTAATTGAGTCGTGGAAAAATTCACGTTCATATAGACTTGAAGTATCTGATCTATTAGATGCATACTCACATTTGACAAATAGGGCCAGCGAGTTCTTCGCGCCAAAAATTTCTCTGTCACTTCGTTGGAAGCTACAGTGCTTGAGGTTGACGAAAATTTCACTCATGTGATGCCGCATTCGGATCTCTCGGTTTTGTGAATACAAACCTAGTGTTAGGGGATTCTAGATTATAGCCACAGCAGTAAATCAATCGATGTTGCGAATCATACGATCTTCTCCTCTGGGTACTCAGCTGCCAAAAGCCTAGCACAGAAAGCTTAGAGAGGTCAAAGATGGAGACTGATGTTGGCAACTTGGGGTCCTTGTGCGATAGTACATGGATGTGAAAAATCGATACAAAAGACGTTCGGAGCTAAAACTTGACGCTTCAAGCATTATGGTAGAGACAGCGCTTGAGCTGAAAACCCGACAGTGTCCAGTAGAATTCTCTCGGATTAATATGCTCCTGACGGGACCGCTCGGAGAAAGTTCGCATTTCCATTTGATGGCCGCATACCTTCAACTTAGCCGCGAATGACTGTACGAATCGGAGAGAACAAAAAGTGGAGGTTAAGAGGAGATAGAGCTCTTAACCCAAGCGTGTCTCCAGTTGTGGCAGTGGTTCAACAATGATCGAGATGCTCAGAAGATATATCCTGTCACGGCGGTGATTTTACAGCCAAAAGCCGAGACTAGTTAATCTACAGCTAGGGCCATTAAATTCTGGAGAGCTAGCTAGCATAAAAGTATTTACAGAAACGTAATATATAGTTGGGTATCATGGTATACAGAGAGCCTCCTTCTGATGACCTAAACAAATTCAGCCATCCGATCCACCCAGATGCAATATAAACAACGTTGTCATTATGCCCAAGCCAGATTTTACACCTCTGTATCATTTTCTGTTGCAAGCTACTGCAATTTCCATGCTCCCGCTTCCAACCAATTGACCACCACTCAACCTCCATAGGCCACTTGCCATCAAAGTGACAAGCATTACACCGCCAAATACTAATGATACAAGGATACTCAGAGGATTGTATCCCAAATCCATATACTCGAAATTTTCTTTAGACCCACTACTACTTATGATTTCGACATGATGTATGAATAGCGCCTGGGACACAAGAAAATGAAGTATTCCTCCCAATACTGCTTGCGCGGAGATATATAGACATGCACAAGAAAGGCCTATAGTTTTCCGGGACTTCAAGCTTGGGGAAGGGTTTGTGAGACACGAGACTGTGTTTGCAGATAGCATCCGAGTATATACTTGCGTGAAAAGAAACAGTAGAATGGAGATTGCGAATTGAGGGAGATTGGCGAGGAGAACAGTTGGGACAAGTTGAGTGTTTGTTATCTCGGGTAGTGGAACGAAAGATTGACTGGAACTGGAAAAAATGTTTATAATGGCGAGAGATGAATATTTCCCGAGATCAATAGAATAGGGGTGGGGAATAGGGACAGTGGCGGTGGTGAGGAGAACGAGGGGAATGGCTAGGAGTACGGCGCCTCTGTGAATATGGTCAGATGATTCTTCCATTAATAGATGGGGGAACCTACAGAAACAGAGTAACGAGCCACGATAGCAAGTTAGCTCCCTGGAACCACCGCAAATTTCCAGGCCTTCCCGCCACTTTAGGCTCTAAGATCAATGGTCCTTCTTTGGACTTCCAAGCTGAGTTGCGATGAATAAAATTCCTCTTTGCCGTCACCGCATCGGTACGTCCTTGGAACGAAGTAACGAGATCTTTGACCGTTGATATAACCGGCTCGGTCATGGTTATGGCTATGAAGAGTATGCAGATGAATTTCACTGCACAGGCAATAAGTATACATAAAGTTATTAGACGACTATACTGCAGTTTACACATAGGCTGAAATTTCAAGGTCTCGGCAAGACAATGATCAATTTCCCATCTTTCGTAAGACGTAAGTGATGTTGAGGTGGAAGTGGTAGGAACGAGCGAAGGCCCAAGCGTCCAGATGTCGGCATTGAGGATTAGATTGGGAATATCACACGTCTTCTGTCCTGGCAGAGGGTCGTCGGGTCCACAAGTCCATCCATGACCGATGAGAACGGAAGAGTATGTCATATGATGGAATGCAAGGAGGATGGTATTGTTGGTGAACAGTGGCTGATCTTTAGTGACGACCAACACATTGCCGAAATTCGAAGAGGGATTCGAGAGAGTAGAGTAAGCTGTTAGACATTCCGTCGTATTGAGGCGCTGAAGCTTGTTTTTGGTGGCATCTTCATGTAAGGTTCTCGAGGTGTTGCAAAGATTGGAGGTATTTTGTGGAGTAACAAAGTTGAGGGTATGAGTTTCACATGATCTAGGGTAGTTATCCATTTCCACGCATATTGCTGCAACATCTTGCGAGCAATCTACTGATGATTGGTTCAGAAATTGCGGACTAACTATAACCACATCGTAGTCGATGTCCAGATTAGATCCAAACAGCACTGAATTTGAACTGGTACCGTTAGCAACAGGGTACGAAGTTGTGGGTCACTATGGAACAATATACTGACAAAAAATGGATAGGCAGAGACGATAGCATCAAGACCCCGCACAACATTCTCTTCTTAACAGTCCTCAAGTTTCGCAAACTCAAAATCCCAATATCAAAGCTCATTCCTCGTGCATGAGCCTCATCTATTTCCTTTCTCGTTGGCGAACTCAATAGATAGAGCGCACAAGAACTTGCGACGGAAACAATCATGCCCATTACATTGATTAGTATATGCAAACCAAGGTTGGAAGCATTGACTGTGTCACAGCTTCCCTCATATATTGTCCTAATATCTGTTCCATCTCCTGACTTTTGAGATGCCCAGATCATAAATACTACATACACGGCAAAAACAGAGCCCACAAATGCTGCTGCAATAGAACATCGACTATTACTATTCCATCTTGGCGTTTCAGTTCCGTCATGATCTTTGGATTTTTCGTCAAATATGTTCGATCTATCTCCTGAGGGGTTCTGTAGGATATTTTTTAATTGTATCCACCTGACCTTCTTCGCGGGAGCTACAACTCGCTTTGATTTTATTCTTTTGGTGGGAACCTCATCATCAGCACTAAAGCATGTTAACATTTATTCATGGGTTATAAAAGACAATCTTACTTTACAAAATTCGCAAATTGTGCCATCAGATCAGATTTAGTAATGGCGGGTGGTGGCTGGGGTGCTGTGATAGAACAATTATGTTCTCCCCAATCTTGACTAATTGATGTCTGTGTGGCTACCAGAGATTCGGAATTAGAGATTCCACTTGGCATAAAAGAGGTTGTTCCAGCTGCCAATGGCAAGTCAAGACTGAGCGTCGCATCGGAATCCGCATTGGGATAACTAGAGCTTGACCTCGAAGGTCTTGTTGCTCTGTTCTCTGATTGCACTGGTACATCAAGGGTAGTCGACCAATCTGACACGGCCACAGAATTTGATCGTGCTCTAGACGTTCTTGTTGTCTTGGTAGATGCGGTTGACTTGCGTCTTGGGACCTCGACGGGAAAGATCGAATACCTGGATTCATTCGAACGACTTCGATCCCGAGTACGAATTCTAGTAACGCACTCCGATGGTGGATCTATCTTAATATGATACTCAGACTCTGCCGCTGATAATGCCGAGACATCTGAGACAACGGAAACCGCCGAATTTGCTCTCGTCCTTGGTTTGCTTTCAATATCGAAGGTCGACTGGATAGGGGTTGGCGGTATTTCCCTCAGTTCAATCTCATCAAAATCTCCTCTCAACAATTCAGAAAGCTCTGAAGTACCCCCCTCATGATCTTTAGACATTTTCCAAACTCACGTCGTTGTCATCAATCATTGGAAATCTGACTGCATCAAAATTTCGTTAACTCGCAAGTCAAAAGAAATGCAGGAACAGATCGGCGAAGTATATTTATTTGTGCCACAACTTTCACCTTAAGCTTCTAAGGAGAGTGATGACAAAAACTGAAAAGAATAGGATCTTACGAAATTCGTATCTTGCAGTATACGAAATAATGCTAAGGCGGGGTACTATCCGCGCCTCTGACAGCTTGTGTGGCACAGAGAGAAGATCTGATGACAGACATGAAGATATTCCTGTAGAAATCTATATGAAGCTTCCAATGAAGATCAATCCGCCCAGGAGGATGTCATCCCATGTATCCCAACTAGGATAATGGGGGTTGGGGGCGATAAATGCCTATAGCAAAAACGGGGGTTTAATTCTGAATGATGGTGGCGCAGCAGGATTGCGCGATTCTGTAACCACTGATAGCTTTTGAGGGAATACCGTAATGACAATAACATTTTCTTCGTTCTTCATCTGTTTGAAGTTCTGATACGGTCCAGCTTAATCGTAGCCTTGCAGGAGGGCAGGAGGTTCAGTAAAGCATGAGCCCCCCTTCTCGTGACTCTCCCTCTCGTCACACTGGGTAGATTAGCATCAACCAATCTTAAAACCAAGTCAGATATATCACTTACAGTTTCATATTGAGACGAATTCGTGAGCGTTATCTACATTAGGCAGTTTAAGGATTTGTTACAAGGTGGGAGTGGTAAGCTGACAGTGGCGGAAAAGTCATGCTTATCGCCGCTTTTTGAGACCAGCTCACCAGCGCACCGAGGTCTCCTTTGGGCGTCGATATGAGATGAGAAAAACAGGTTTGGAGCATTTCAAACATATTGCACCCCTAATTCATCACACTATTGTAGCCCCATTTTTCAAGATAATATACCTAGGCAGGCTACGCGCTCGGGGAAAACTATGACTTGACATCACAATTTACAAATGGCAAAATCGAATGATCATCACAGAATGGGGGTGGAACTCAACCTAAACCACCTTCGTCAGAGCCTCTGCATGTGAATATCCAAGTTCTTCTGTTGGCTGAGCCTGCTATCTAATTCTGCTGTCCTTCCCCAGCCAACAAAAGATATCTCGACGGTTCAATTGGCTTACTGATCTCGATAGATATAATCGGCAGAGGTTCGGACCGCTCATCTGTTTTTGCATAGTATCTTGTGAATCTTCAATTGCCCCGAAATCGTGGGGGTGGACTAATGTTCTAGAACTCCGTTGTAACTTGTCGAGGCTCATAAAACGGGGCTCCGATCAGACGAAATCCCACGTTTTCCGGAAGTGAGGTTCCTGAGGGGTGATTGTGCAGCTGACTTTGGTGCATGAAAATTGTCAAGTTACAAGTTTATACATTTATCCCTCGCTTTCGCGCCGCTTTTATTATCTAGCAAACCTAGTCGTATTAGTATTTAAATTTAAAAAGCTTCTTTTAGTAATGTTTTTGCTTTAATTTTATTACCAATAAAAGTATAATAATAAGAAATTAATTTAATTATAAAAAAAATTATTATTTTTAAAAAAAATCTATTTAAAAATAATTAATTTCTTTTTATAAAATAAATATATTTAATAATTTAAAACTATTTTAATAAATATATAAAATAAAATAAATTCAATAAGAGTATTTAATTAACACTATAAGGCTATTTATTAATAATATAGCGCTTTTAAAATACTTAAACATATTAGGACTTAATTAATGCATAGCGGCCCGAACCGCGACTAGTCGTTTTCCGATCTCTTTCTACTTCACACACGTAGATCCTCCGGGCATAAACTCAAGCCAAGCTATCGTCTTCATTTTCAAAGGCTTAAGATGTAAAAGCACCATAGTGTTGCAACTTCCGCTGGAAATTATATCCTCCTAGTCATCCTCCATCTTGCAAATTACCTTTCACAATATCAATAATCTGCTATGCCTTTAACATCATATGCTTACGTGATCAGACAAAGCTCGCATCATACCCTGTAGCCCACAATCTCATGTTCATAACTACTAGGTATACAGTCGTTGCTGGTAATGCAGAGCAGGCTTATAAGCGCTTAAAGATGGACGCAATGAAGTGATACGAGCTTCGGGTGACTTGCAATAGCATTAGATATTCCATAACTTCCTCGTTTTTACGGTAATATTATTGCAAATATGTCACCAACCGTTGTGATCTAAACCCAAAATTTCCGATAAAACCTCTCTGGGAAGGTCCGGAAAACCCACTCCGGATACCCTACATACATTAGAGTACGAGCTTCGCAATTGAAGAAAGACACTTCATGCCGTGTAACGGCAATATGCGATTCTGGTAATCGCCTCGGATCAGCTCGGTCTTCTAAGCCGTACACCACTTTATATCTGAATGCCAATGAAGCTAACCGTACGTTGCGTAACCTAGTGAGAAGGTAATTCAGTAGTAGAATATCTTGTAGAGTTGTGAGATTCATTCCAAGAGCCTAGCGCTTAGTGTTTAGTTGATTTTGATGAAAACTCGCCCTGAACCTTATTTCAGATTCAAATTGACGATCTTATCAAGCTATTCGTATGAAAACCTCGGGATACAACAAAAATACTACATGGGTAACGCTTATGCGGGCGATCATCGATGTGATCCCCTGGTCTTTCATCCCAATTGGGAGACCCTAAAGTAAGCTGGACCCCCGCATGATTCTGCGTAGAATTTGAAGTTTTGGTTACACATGAAGATTGTGTAACCACAAAAACTCAGTTTGAAGTTGAAAAGGTTCTCAGTTTTGTACAGGATTGATGAAAAAAGGGACTGCTAGTCTCGATCATTTCTCACAACAGGGTGTCAAATCACTCTCGCTAATCAAGACATGGAGGGATATCTATCCGCACGTTGAGCTTCGATTGTTTTGTTTGTGAGAAGTGATAGATCTCAGTATATCTTGATTGATGGCACGTCGAAGCTGCATGGGCGTTGGACAGGGGCACAGCAAGCCTCTCGCCGCGTTATCGGAGACCTTGATTGTTGAATATCATGCAACACATTCATATGGTTCATAAATTCGTGGCGTGTTTACGAAATTGTGATTTTAATAATATCAGGGGAGCACACCCAAGTCCTTACTTTAATCTGCAGTATTGTCCGTGGGGGATCAGTTCAGATGACCTTCCGCGCAACCCAGCATCTGGAATTCTCGCCACTTTAAGAAATATCTTTCCAATCGCGCATTGTTTGACTAAAGCTATATTATTGCTTCTTCCCAAAGAAAATAGGAATCATTCCCGCCCCCCCGCTAATGAGGTCACCGTAGACCATTATACGTAGAGATTATCTTGGCTGGTCTTCCTCCGATGCCCCTCATTTTTGGATTGCTGTACTTCGGTCAATCCATGTTCCCTTTCTCAAGCTCTCCTAGAGACTAGAGTGACTCTTCTTGGTTGTGTGTATGGCTGTCATCATAGACTTCGTGTATTATCAATTGACATGACCTGCGAGGACTAATGTGGCTGGGATTTTGGTACTGAGCGTTTTGAGTTTAGCACTCAAAGACTGAATACTTTAGAATCAGGTGATTTGAAATTAGATGGAACTTTTTCGTATATCGGCTGGTCTGTCATAATATTATTATTCTTGCGCGTTTTGGTGGTGCTTGGATTCCTAGTATCAGGACCTGAGATGTTCTCGATGACAATATCAGGAGTAGTATTCGGATGCAAGTTGTCTATTCTTGTTTGACTTCGAGGGCTTGATGACTCTCGATCTGTCGAGGATTTATTGCAAGAAATCCATTGGTTCGAGTTTCTGGTATCCTTGGAATGGCCCTGTTCAAATTCAAAGTAGGCAACTACTAATTGCGCCCATGACGATGGTGATAAATCTGTTTCCTGTTGCAGCTGCAGCCCAATGAGATTTGCTTCCGACTTAGATATAAGCATTGTATGTAGCAACCATTTGTTGATTCTATCGCGCCGTGTACTAAACTGGGTCAACAATTTGGGAAATAATTCGGTACTTGAACTTCGGGTTGTAGTAGCAGTAGTCAGACCATCAATCTCAAGCCGATCTATGTTAGGCACTCCAGAATCTGAACTGAGCGCCACTGACTCAGATTTTTGAACTTCCTCATCGAGAGATTCGAGAATTTCCGGCTCTAATGACAATGTATGCTCATAATGCGGTTGTTGGGACCCTAGAAACTCTCGACTTTCCAACCCCAGTAACAATGGATCTTGATATTCTTCCTCATTGCTCTGGCTAAAGGGTAGAAGCTCAAGAGTCTCATACTCAGCTGCTGGAATGCTAGATGATGATACTACCGAGTGCTCGAAACGGACGGGCGCAGCAATTTGTTTCTGTCTTTCATTGTGATTGAATAACATTCCCAGATCGTTCACATCTGATCCCTTCTTTGACGATTTGTTCATAGATAGTAGGGTGCTGGAAAGATTTTGCTGCATTTCAAACCCAACCTTGTGAGATTCGGGAGAAACAAAACTGTCTCTCATATCTTCGTTCTGCTGATACCGGAATTCATGATGGCTTCCAGTGATCGAAGGAATTTCCAGGATATTATGAGCCGAACTGGAATTGGAAGTTATTGAAGACTCCTCGTCAAAATCTCCAAACTCGGATGCAAAATTATCAAAGATTGCATCTTCTGCTTCTTGCAACCTCCACATATGCCCCTGAAATGTATCTTGTGCTTTGGCACCTTCATATTCTAATGGACCTAGTCCATCACGTGCTAATTGGCAAGCATCTGCAAGTTTGGAAAGTTCTCCGAATTGTTCAAGTTGTCCTTCTGCTCTCAACCGTTGAATTTCCTTCATGAAGCTAGCATCAGCTTGTGAAACATCCGATCGTTTGATCTCCACTTCCCTCATCTTCTGTCGACTTTCTATTTGCGCCGCGACCACTTCCCATTGTAATTCTTTCATTCGCGGTATCTCCTGTAGTAGCTCTGCCAAGCGAGATTTAGTCCTTTCGGCTCGAGATCCACTTTTGCCGTGATTGCTAGACTCGCCAAGTGCCTCTGGAAAAATCTGTTCATTATCCTCATCCTGACGGACTTCTTCTGCGTTTCTCAACATTCCTAAAGGACTTTTGACTGTTGTCCCAGATTGAGGGAAGCCAGCTCTTCCATTCTGATGGCCTTTCTTATGTGCATTTTCGGTTTTGCCGAAACGACCAAAGAAAAATGCCTACGACTAGAGTCAGACTCCCAAATCTATCCGCAAGTAGGATATTCTTTACCAAAATAGACCTCATATTCCTTCATTCGCCGATTATCAGTACTGTGTGTATTGATAAGACATTAATGAGTATCAAATATAGTTTCCTTGTCAGTTTTGGATTTCGTGATATTTACGTGGCAAAGCCGAAGTATCGAGCTTTCTGAGGTCCGGCTGAAGAGTGAAGAATGGCAAGAACTGAGATGATTGAAGGTGTCAGGTCATTTAAGATTATGAGGCTCTTTTTGCCATCATATCATTTATCTCAGCCAGGTGGCGAGTTCACACAATGTATACATAAGGATGCATGTATCAAATGTTCATAGGTAATGCCTATAAGCCTGTCTTTCTGTGATAAGAAGACAAAAGCAGCGTGTGCTGAACATTTTTTGTGAAACCTGGGTCTACTTATGCTTCGACCTTGTTTGGAAGGCCCAATGATCTCACCCCATTCCTCAAATTATGCAGCTCAGTTTTGTCACAATAACTCTCGGATTGGAATTAAAATTGGGATTGGCAAGTTGCACAATCTTCCAATCGTATTAAAATTTCTTCACAGCACCACTCCATCGGTATTGGTGCTGTACAGTAATGCACAATCCTGACATATTTGGATATTCTTTTCACTAAACTTTGTCAATAGCGGATTGTTTCCTGGCCATGGAATTTTGAATGCGGCTCTGGTTACAAGTGCGGAGTCGGTATGTGATTTTTAAATATAAAAGCTCCACAAAAGCGCGAAAAGTCCAGGTGAAGGTCAAACTCTGGATGTGGCAGTTACACACGATCGCTGATTATGGATCATTACAGAAGCAAAGGAAAGGGTTTAGACCAAAAATCTCCCTGGTCTGGATGGACTTGGGACGACAGGGGCTACTGGTACACTTCATGGACTGGTTCAAACGGACTGACAGAGTACCACTACCGATACCCTGAGCCTGAAAATAGGGCAGCCACTCCCAGAACACCAGGTCCGACGGGTTTTAGTGTCGCATCTAACCAGCAATCTACATACTCACCACCAGTTGCGACAAGCACCAATTCCTATACAACCTCACAGATCCGCAATGTCGGCGGTCTTGATCAAGATGCAACTCCCACACCATCTTACACTTCTCCAGCTCCAATTAATAACTACTACGATGCTTCAAATACTACAAATAGAAGTTATGGTACAGTTCCTACTACGAACACTTCTAATGAAACTTGGGCTACATACCCTTCGACTAACAATGCCACCTGGACGTCCGCTAGAAACGTGGCTCCGGCATCTATTGAATCGATAACAAATGCATTTGGTTCCATGTCCGTGACAAAACCTCGAGCTCCACCGCCGGGTATGATGTCGATGTCCAGTTGTACTTCACCAACAACACATCGCTAACTAAAAAATAGGGGCCTTTAATTCCCAGGTATCTAAGCAACTACCTATAAACACAAAGCATATCATCAGAGCCCCGAATAGTGGTAACACAGAAACTCTAGATTCCAGTGAGTCCATTCGGATCAGTCATAGTTTTAAGTTCCAAGCAATAACAACATGTAGGATATGAAGTCCACGGCGGCTATGAGCAAGATAAATTCTGGAAAGTGGGTCGCGTATTCATGATGTTGTGGACCGAGCCGGCTGCGCACTCTAAAGTCCCAGAAGGGGGTGGAACACGCAACGGCTCGCACTTCAGTACCACATATCTTGGAGAGATAGCATACAGTGAGATTCGGCGATTTGTCGTGGTTTCCAAAGGTCATGGAAGCTCTATTTGCTGGTGTGTATCATCCCGGAATGTCTCTGGATATTTGAAATACTAATTTAGCTATGGCAGCCCGATCCACACCTACTCAAAGCAAGCGACGCTCAAACCTAACCTCCCCGCACCCCAACAACACACAATCATCTATACGACAACAGAGTCTCCTGGTGAATTGAGTTGGCTCTCCGTGGACGGTCAATTGGTAGCTGAGAATCTCACAAAGCTTCCCATCCAGGTCATCAGCGAACGGGATATCAATGACCCCGATGGTCAGTTGCACAAATTAAGCAGATTGAACTACAACAAAGTCTATACAGTAGAACATTATGTTCGGGTATTAAATATCGGGATGGTGGCCGAAACTTCGATTAGTACGCTCTTATATGATTCGGGCTGGCCTAATAAATCGGCTAGTGAACAACGACCCCGAAAAATTCCCCCCAAAAAATCGCCCAGCCAATCTTCCAGCCATCACAAGAAGGATCACGGCTCTCATAAGCATCATAAGAGCTCATATAATTGAGTTCGCTACAGAGAAACTATGGTTCTCATTGAATCAAATTGATACGTTACTCGATTTTGCACACGAAATTTTACTGGTTCTCGGAGGAACACTCTCATGCATCACTTTTTTTTTCTATTCCGTTTCAATTAGCCCCTACGCGCAGCAATTTAATACGATCGTCTCTGTCATATTTCTTTTCCTTTTTTTAGTTGTGTCTTATATCTAAGTTTCATTTTGGGTTAACCTGATAATTGAACGCCTTAGGTGTATACGTTTCACCTAGGATAGAGCATGCTCTCCAACTTTTTTTAATCAGGAGGAATACTCAAATGTTTTTTTAACAATGTTATGACAATGTTATGAGTTATGCCACATGTTTTTCTGGGTGTGTCAGGCCTTGTTGCAATAGACATATGGGGTCAATGAAACCCATCTGTTACTTACGGGGGCCTTGAAGCACTTGATTAATTGCAACGCAATGACACTTTACCGCTACAGTTCTCAGACAAGAATCAAGTAACCAATTATAAGCCGAGAAATAAAGAATCTATTGACTTTACAATCCAATGCAATCATGTAAATGACCTAGGCAAACGAACTAAGGCTATCCTCCCACGCACAAATTACCGGACTTCACAACCACTCACCTGATCCCACGTGCATGCCACACCCTCCTCATCGGGCCTCAAGACATACCATACGCATATATCGGGCAAGGTTGCATCATACATTCTTAATCCTCAAAATTTTCAAGTTCTATCCACAACATTTACAATATTCACATCATCAAAAAGGGCCTATGGGATTTTCTCACCGCCTGTGCCACAATCTGTGCCCCATTCTTATACGCATGTCCTATGATTTTGTGATTTCAATTGGAGGCGCTTTCGCCCTGTTAAGCATTTGAAGCATCTAAAGCATCTAAAGCAGCGTTTTATAGCCTTGTTATATACGATCCTATTAGATTAAGCTTTAGTAACCAATAAAATATACAATTCGAGACTTTTTGCGTTTTGTAACCGCTTTCGAGACACAACAATGGATATTGGCTGAGTGAGATCCAGATATTGATGATTACTATATTTTGCCTAGTTCTGCCTATCTCACGATTGGAATATATTGACTGTTTATTTTGGATGAATAGGGAAGTAATTTAAGAGTTTTGGGTGGGACGACGCCATGGAACGGCCCGGGTGGGGGGCTAGTAGTAGCTGACAGTTTCTGCGAGTACAAGAGTATATGTTGTGTTCTATAGATGGGGAAGTCCATAGGCTGAATTTGTATATAGGTGGTAATACCAGCATCGACTGCAATAACAGCCTAACAAGGATGTTCTTTGGATTTCTTATGTGGCTTTCCGAGCTTATTACTTTACCCGCCGCTATTTCCCGCGTCAAATGACTAGATTTTGGGCGGTTCGCTTAGGGAACAGGGTGCGTTCGGTTGGTGTAACTATTTCATACAGTTGGGAAATTTTGTACAGAGTGTAACAGGCTGTTATAAGGCTTAGGCGTGTTTTTATATTTTGTCAGATCCGATACATGCAGAGCTGCAGGGGAAAAGATTATGAAGCCTCTTGCTGACTGAAACTCTTAGGATCAATGGTCAAGTCACTGGGCGGCGCCGTTTTTAAAGAGGCAACAGAGATAGAATTGACATAAAATCGATCTACGGAGCCGTTAGTAGTTAATGGTTATGAATATGAATAGAAAGAGGTAAAGTAAGACACAAGGATAGGCAATGAAAAGAAGGAAGGTCGTAAATAAATGAAAAAGCATCAATTTTACCCTGAAGATCCCCCAATATCCATATCACCTAATATTCATGACGCCCGCGTGCACTTTCTCTACCCAACCCTGCATTGGCACAAGCCCCTCGATAAAAAAGGAATATAAAAAGAAATAGACCCAAATAGACTATAGAAAACATAAATTTGCTAGCAAAAGTCCCAGCCTTAAATCCAAGCTCGAAAAGAAATCATGTAGCAATTGCAGTAGAATCAATATTTGAAATTGGCACAATACACGCTTTTGCTCCTTCTTCGGCACTATCAGAATGCTCGGATCCACTATTAGATGAGCTCTTCGAAAACACAACATCTGACGGAGAAACCTTGCTGTAGCTTGAAGTCGTGTTGGGGATGTACTGTGAAATCGAATGATTAGGTGTCAAGTCCGCTGATCTTGGAGCATTATCCGTAAAGCCATCCATAAACCAAGCAGCTATAAAATCCTTTTTGCAAACAATTCCCTTAAGCTTGCTTAGATCGTTGAAATGGTCGTAGTGTTTAGAGCAATTAGCATAGATGTTGATCTCAACGAGAGATATCTGAAGCTTTTCTAGTGCCCAGCGATCAAAACGCTCGTTTCTTGCTAAGAAATTGTGATCAGAATTCAGTTCCTCCATGTTCGTTTCTGGTTCATTCGATTCTGTAGAAAATGGCGATGAAGATTGTACATACTCGTGAGAATTATCGATAGTCTCGGACACTGTGTTCAGAGTTGGACCAAGTTGAACACTTATTGATGGCTCTTTTGGTTCCCCATTTTGATCTACAAGTCCCAATGAAAAGCATTCCTGTCTTAATTCTCTTTCCTCTATCTCCGCGACCTGAATTTTGGATGTCAAATCGTCTAATAAAGACTGAGAACTATCCAACCATTGCTGATTTTCGGGCATAAGAGTCATATTGAAACGCTTTCTCGAGGCTAGCTCTTCTTCCAGTATTAACTTCTCGTCTAAAATATCATCATAGCGCTCGCGAAGAATATCAAGATCTCCAAGCTTCGAGAGATACTTTTCCATGAGTGGATGCGGTTTATGGGGTTCGGTTTGTTCTGACCATTTCGGTAAACCCAAAGAGTTTCCAGGCTCTATTGAGGCAGGAAAAAACCTTGAAGGATTCTGTAGCTGATTGTAAAAGTGTTCTTCAAATTCTGATAGTTGATATTCTTGGGAGGTCAGATCATCCTCAAGGCTTGTGTATTCATCTTCCAGGGGACCATATTCGTCTCTGACTTTCTGAGCATCGTACAACAACTCGTCCAAAGACTTTTCGGACCACCATGAGCGAGGAAATGGCATATGATACTCCCTCATCTTGACTTGTTTAAAATATGCATCATCTGTAAGAGATTTCTGGGTTTGCAATGCACGTAATTTTTGACGCATAACTCGAAGCGTCAGGCGAAGCCCAGCTATGTGAGATCGCATTTGAGAGATACGTGTCCATTGATCGTACAGCATAGAAAGTTCAAACGCAGAAACATCATCTCTCACATGTCTAGGCGATGGCTCAAAATGATTCTGCGTGTCTGGCAAATCGGCCGTTGCTGAGAAATTATCCATTCCAGCGTATACTCTCGAAGTTTTGTTCAACACAGAAGGGCTCAAATCATCGCACAAAATAGATCGATTTACTGCTTTTTCGAGAGGAGAAACTTGTGATCCGAAGGATGGAACTTCCCAATACACGTGATTTGGGTCGGAATTTCGTCTGCTATTTTCGTGGAATTGAGTTTGGCTTCTGTTCGGTAGAGGTATGGGAGCCGAATGCGAGTGGTTATAGTCTAGAGTTGGCTTTTGGTGTATTGCTAACTGAAACTGTTTAATAAGTCGAGAATCGTCTGTGATACATGGTAATGGTGGATCTTCAAATTTGAGATCAGAAGCCCCATGATGAATACACGCATTGTCTAGCCCACTCAAAGACAGATTCTTGCATTCCGACTCCTCTGTTGCATCTTGATGTCGAATTTTTCGTGGCTCGGCATAAGTGAGGACACGTGGTGTTGAGCTGGAACTGGTAAGACTTCCATGGTCGTGCTCTTGCTCCATCGTCGATGTGAATTTTGGCATATGACATCTCATTGATTCATTATCACAATCAACATCTTGGCAGCTGTGCTTTTGAATCTCTGCTTTAGTCGTGATGTAAAGCTTGTGTTTCTTCCGACGCCTTCTGAGTTTAGATGACTTTGGACAGTTTTTACAAGCCCACTCCAAAGCAGGACCTCGAGCCATCGATATAAGCGAATCAGTATTTCGAGGTTCTTGTTTGACTTTTGCCACTTGTAACGTGTTTGGAATGCTTCTCTGCTCCTGTCGAATGCCGTGTACCCGTCCATGATCCCGGCTAAAGTGATTGAAGTGATTGACTGCTGCCCACATCCTAATTATCGTTGCAACTATAAAGCTCTTGACTATGAGGGCCTATCGTGCTCTAGACACAGTCTTATTCAGTTTGAAATCCATGGGGCTGAATTAGATGAAAAAGGAAAGGACATTTCAGAAGGCACGAATCGTTAAAAGTTTCGAGAATATCCTTCGTAATTCATCGCAACGGTTTAGCGAATGAGAGGAATTAAGACTGTATGGTGTATGAATACTTGGGCAAGCATGTGAAGGAATGTGGTACAATGGTAGGCACAGCAGATCCTTATTATCAATAGTCGGTATTTATTAAGTTATTAAAGCGGCAACTCCATCATCTAAAATGCGAATGGATAAACCCCCACGAAAACCTAGGTTACTGATTTCCAATCGTGCCAATCCTAAAATCTAATTCATTAATGGCTTTTGTCACAATCTTTGACGTTACCTCGCCACCACTTCTTCCGCTTTTTGAGCCTCAATCGAGAGATGCCCACCTCCCGTCCATAAAGGCAAGAAGAATCCCTGGTGAAGTGGTTCGCGTCATGAGAGATTCTCATGACACAAGATATCATGTGTGGCGATGTCTCATTCATCCCATAAACACAAAAGATCGAAAGAGTCTTCGCGCTCCTCCTCATCACCTTCTGATTGGAGTAACCGGAAGTGGAACTCCGCAATAAACAAATGGGAAAGCTATCGCACAGGTTCCACAGGTAAGATCGAATGGAAACGTGAGGACGACATATCAGCTTCTGGCGCATCTGCCGGTCGAAATGTCCCGAGACTCGATGATGCTCTCCCACTTGATACTGTATCGGAGGATACCACTCAATACTCGAGCAACAACAATTACACTACAGGTGTTGAAGCTCTCACTAGCTCACTAGCAACTTCTACTTTGGATTCCAAAGTCAATTCGGATCCACCCATTGTGGCCAGCCTTAGACAAAATAACACTTCTACTGAGCATCGAAACTTTGATCCACGTGGGTGTTTTGTAGTTCAAGATGTATATAATTGCTGAATTTTGATAGACTATAAAGTGCAGAGCCCCCGGGAATTTAAATTTGGAAAAGCAAGTTTTTCATTCCATCCTCAAGCTATGGCATTGCTCACTAACTTCAAAAGGTCTTCAAAGTTCTTTGGTCTGAGCCGGCTGGTAATGCAAGAGGTGGAACAATTGTGTCATTTAGAGAGAAGCATGGAGAAAACATACACGCAAAGGTCCGAAGATTTGTTGTTATACACCCCAGACAGGGTCATTGTCTTTGTTTGTAGGTTTTCAATTTCATATCTTTCCCTCTTTCTGTGTCTTTTCTGACTTTGAGACCAGGCCCATCATGTCTTATGAAGGAAGAGCGACAAGCAAGCCAGGCGTGCATGCTGATGAGCATGCTATAATCTACTCCACCAAACCAGAATTGGTTCCAAACGAGGATGGGAGTAAGATGGTATTTCAACCGGTTAAAATGCTGCCAAATAACGAACGACATCACCTTGACAAAGCGTCCAGAATCAATTATTCCAAAGTCTATACAGTGGAGTATAATGTCAAGGTGTGGTTCATTGGTTGTCTTGATCAGAAGTCTGAGTTGATCGTAACGAAATCTTATAACGAAGCTAACCCACCATTGGGTATCTCTTCTCAAACATTCACCCCTAATTCATACCAAACGAATAGTCCAACGTACAGCGGGTCTTCCTATAGTAGTATGCCAGGCACTTCCTCAAACATTCCTGGATATTTTACTACCTCAAACCATCCTACTACAATGAACTATAGCAATACAATGTCCCGTTCAATACCTTCCTATGATACTGGCCACAACACTGGACCCAGGAGCTCCAATTCATATGCAACATACGAGAGTGCAAGGCAAACCCCTTCAACACAGTACACACCGTCGTCATATACTCCATCACAGTACACGCCGTCATCATATCATTCATCACAATACACACCGTCATCATATAATTCATCACAGTATACTTCCTCACAATATCCTCCATACTCACCCAACACTAGCCAGCCATATGGCTACAATCCCCACTCCACATATGGGTCCGGCAGTGAGGGAGGTCAATAATATGATGTGCTATCCCGATGGCCGAATCCAATCAGCGACTGTAAGATTTCCTTCGATGATCGCAACAAGGATATGCAACTAATATATTTAGGCCATTCTCAATCGCCATACGTTTGGGGGACTCACTCGTTTACCCCTTAATGCCATTTCCGGCCGGCCAAAGCACAATGATACGCGAACTTTTCCGAAGGACTCACCCCTACGACTTTCCTGCTATTGCCTTTCTTACTACTACCTTTTAAATTATTTTTCTTTGAGTTTGTTTGAATCTAGGATATCTGCTTTCCGTTTTCTTCTCATGAGTTACGACGCTACGAAACCTATCCAGGTTGTCTCAAATGACAGTCGACAAGCTTCATGCTTAGATATCCATCCCTTTTCTTTGCAGTGTAATTTTGATGACAATTTCACCTTCATGATGATATTTTGCTTCCCGATTGGGGTATATACGTCCCTTAGTTCTTCTGCTGGTTCCAGACTTTCTAAGCCTGTCCGTTAGGATCTGATTATTGCAGGTCATTGACATAACAACGACGTTACGAATTCTTTTCCACAACCTTTGTCTCTACTAGCGAAATAATCTCTGCAGTTATCTATATCAGATTGTCCATACCTATCTATTATTACACTATCTGCAAATACCTAGGTACCATTCATCATTGCTACTCATTGTATGTTTTTCTAATTGGCCAATGACAGCCTTACATATTGCCATCCTAAAGCTCTGTAACCTTGAGGTTTTCATCCTCTCAAATATACCCAAAAATTCTCACTACGTGACCCTCAAACGATCATCTGACACTAATAACTAACCCGCTCGTCTGCATGACTGCATAGTCCATGCATAATACATATGCATTTTTCGCGAGGGTGACATTCCATCCCACGTCATTTTCATGCCATATTATCCCCCCGCATTTACGATTGCGAATAAGGGGAATTTAAGTTGCATAGAATGTCGATTATTACTATACCTATCTGACGTCCGATATCGCATGAAGACTACCACAGGAAGAAACAATAAAGCCCTAAGCCCTACAAGCCCACTTAACCCCCAACTATTTCATCCGGCATTCTTCCCCATCTTCTCCTATTGCCGCCTCCCAGTCTGTCTCCAAGAATTTTGTTTTCCTTCCCACACCCAGATCACATCTCAAGGGTCAAAAAGAAGCAAGAGCAGTCACAAAAAAACAAAACAACCCGCATCTAAAGCTGAAAGACTTCTTAGGTAGCAGATTTAGTGTAAGTCGTCACGCCACAGCCTTGGGCGAGAAGCGCGGTGAGGGGCTCTAGAGTTGCATGAGTGTGCATGGAATTAGGCTGATATGATGGGCAAGGCAAGGGGGTATGCATCGCGAGGCTGTAGCTTAGGGTGATGTAAGTATCGTACGTTATGCTGATAGATCTCATAATACTACGAGACCAAGATGATTTCTCATTGGATATATAAATATTTTCGGATCCGATGAGGATGATTCAGACGAGTTCTACCTGTGACAGAACCTCAAATTGCATAGGCTAAACGGAGCTTGAAAAAAAAAAGGATATTCAGTATTAATCGGGTCAACCTACTCGCATTTAAGTATGGGCAACCTGGGAGCATTAATGTCTATTAGCACAGGGCATGAATGTACAATGAAGGATAAATACCGGCTGAACGGGACCTTGGCGGGATAAAAATGAATATTATATTGACGCTTTATATACAAACCCC
>NGKI01000022.1:62870-82694 GCA_002162615.1 Myriosclerotinia duriaeana
CCCTTTTCCCCCCAATTTTGTTCATGCGAATGACGAGGGTAAGCCCATATGGCCGCACGATGCAAAAGCCCCCAAACCCTGAGCTGAGAATGCTTCAAAATATTGCGCCATAACCCCTTTTGTACCAAGTTGGCCACAAAACTCCTAAGATCCCACCAGACAATGCAACTCAACGCCATTTCCCGAGAAAATTAACCCCTAATTCTACTGCTTAGAACCTGATCTTCTTTCCATTTTTTGTTTCCACTTTCTTTCCTCTCATGGGCCTCTTCTTCATACAAATCCATATCATCATCTCCCAAATCGCTTGTCTCATCCCACAACTTATCGAATTCCGAATCCGGTCCCACAGCTGGTACTGCCCAGATATGTTCTCTCAACCTCTTATGTCTCTCTCTATCCTCTTCTATCCTCTGTTCAACCTGTCTCTTATCCAACCTTGCGACTCCATTCGTTTTAGCCGGTTTAGGAGTAGCATGTTGTGAAGTTCCGTTTCCATCTGCTTCGTTTTCGGCTGGGGATGACAAAAGTGCATCTGGTTGAGTGTCGCGTTCCTTAAGACATTCTTCGATTTCCGAGACAGTTTGAGCCAAGAGGAAGGATTTTTGTTGAAGGCCTTGGAGAACTTTGCGCACTACTTTGACATTGGCAGCTCCGGATCCATCTTCTGGCGCAACAGCATCGACTATTCGTAAAATATCTCTTTGAATCATTCGCACGTAATCATCATGTCCTTCTCTAGATGCCATGTCGCATAGAATTTCGATGAAGTACATAATATTTGCCCTGTTGTTGAAGGAATTCTAAACATGAAAATTAGCTTCATTCTTTTTCAAGCCGCAACCAGACCGCAATTGAAACTATGAAGGAAACTCCAAAGTTTACCCCTCGTCCCTTCCCGCGACATGAGTATCTTTGTCGCAACGTAAAGAAAGCAAACCTACTTTCTCTAATTGCTCCAAAATACAACTATGTAAATCTTCGTCCATATCCCTATACTTCATAGCAAACTGCGCCGTCTTATTCGCACTCGTAACAGTGGCATTTAAATGCTGCAAGTACTGCGTAAAACGAATGCGCGCTTCGAAGGGATCCATCCTTCTCTTTCGTATTCGGTGCGGCTTTTGCTTAGACTTGGACCTTGAGATGGGTGGTAGCCTTCGAGTGGGAGGTTGGATTGTATCGAGAAGGTCACTTATGCGCAGTGGAGGTGGTGAGACCGAAGCTGGTCTGTCGGGAACAAGCCCGCTTATATTATTCATGATGTAGGTAGGTAGGTAGAGGTAGTTTTAGTACACTAAACCTAATTGGGCTGAAGACGGGCGGTGAAGACTTGCATTATTTTGGTGGGCTGTGGGCTGCTGCTGCATAGAGAGAGGTACCTAGGTAGCTGGAGGTGTTAGAACATCAAATATCTCAAAACAAGGGATATTGTCAAGATCCTTGAAGAGCATACCTATACAATTACCTCCTTTGATAATAACTTTAACTCCCCGCCAATTTAATAATTCAAAAACCCAAGATGACTTCTTCAATTGAAGATGCGGATTCAGAAATGACCTTGACAGTTCTTGGTTGTGGTATGTTTGAGTGTTTGTTTCTTTTTGACCTCTCTCTCCTCTCCTCGAGAAAATTTCATCTTGTTAAATTGAGTTTGATCTATTATTACCTAGGTAGGTATTAGAGACTGTGTGACTTTCCAGTCTGGAAAGGAGTTAGTGCTTGAGAAGGAGTTAGTGCTTGAGAAGGAGCTGTTTGCATGATGTTGCCTGCTCTGGATAATCTTTGGATGGGATATGGAAATGTACTTTCATTGGCATGTGCATATAAATCCCATTGCAGGGCTGCTTCATTTTTCACAGTATGGTATATTACATGGATTCATTGCACGAGCAAGTACAGCTTAAGCCTCAAAGACTATCTCTATATATGTCTGCTGAGTACACAAACAATCTAAGGACAAGAATTTTATCAATTGCTAGCATTCTTTGAAATTCAGATAAGCAAAGTGCTACCAAGGGAAGACCCAAAGCTAAAATCCGACTTTAGGAACAATGGGCATAGCAATCCTCTCTGGAATCCTCAGCTCCCTCCAAACCCCAATCTCAACTTCAACCTCCTTACCTCCAACCACATTCGAAACCTCCATGCCCGCCAACCCAATCAGCCCCCCTGCCAAACTCCCCTCCAAATTCATCGCTTGTGTCCGCCGCCCTGAATCCGGCAAAAAGGTAAAAGAAGCTCTTTCCCCCTACCTCAAATCCCCCACCCCCTCCCTCACCATCCTCCAAAATTTCAACGTCCTCGCCGTCCAACAAGCCTCCATAATCCTCCTCACCTGTAAACCCTACATGGTCCAAGAAATCCTCTCCGAGCCCGGCATGGGTCAAGCCCTAGCCGGCAAACTCTTGATCAGTATTTGCGCCGGCGTAACAATCGAGCAATTATATTCCGAGTTATTTAACGAACAAACAAAAGGTCTCACAGACCTAGCATCAGCCGCAAATCCATGTACCATCGTCCGAGCCATGCCCAATACCGCCTCTCAAATCCGAGAATCAATGACCGTAATCTCCACCTCCACGCCTCCTCTAGAACCCTATATTACATCCCTCCTAACCTGGATCTTCACACGTATTGGAGAAGTTGTATTTCTCCCCCCATCCACTATGGATGCTTGTACAGCTCTCTGTGGCTCTGGCCCTGCATGTAAGCGTACTCAGTTCCCTAAATTTACATTACCCAATGTTCAACCCCACATCAACATTTCATTGTTTCATCCCCTTAGCTCTCCAAACAACTCCGTTCTCTACTTCCCCCAATTCTCGAGTCCCCAAATCCCCAAATCCCCACTCTCCAACCCTCTAACCCTCCAACCCTCCAACCCTCCAACTAACACCACCCAAAGTCTTCGCCCTAATGCTCGAAGCCACCATAGATGGCGCCGTCGCCATGGGGCTCCCACGAGCCGAAGCACAAAAAATGGCCGCGCAAACTATGAGAGGAGCAGCGGGTCTAGTACTATCAGGTGAACATCCAGCTTTGTTGAGGGATAAAGTAAGTACGCCAGGTGGGTGTACGATAGGGGGACTTTTGGTATTGGAAGAGGGGTAAGTCTGATTCTTTGGTATTGTGGTTTTGATGAGGAAGGGGTTGTTGTGATGTGCGACTCTATTCGATTATCCCTTCTCATTCAACACTTCTCATTCAACACTTCTCATTCAACACTTCTCATTCAACACTTCTCATTCAACACTTCTCATTCAACACTTCTCATTCTGCACCCTTCAAATTCTCCATCTCGTATAACCTTTCCTTTACCTAGTCTTTTTGATTTGATCCTCTTATCCTGTTTTTCCAGACCCTTTGCATTTTGGACCGGCAGGTGCCAGTACTAACACCTCAATCTTGTAGGAGAGTTAGGGGGACAGTAGCGAGAGCTGTAAGAGAGGCGACCGTTGTAGCGGGACAACTGGGAAAGGGGGTGCAGGGGGTTAATGGGACGAGATTTTAGGAGTTGGGGAGGTTTGGGGAGGTTTGGGGAGGTATGAGGATGGTATGGGATAGGATGGGATGGGATGGAAAAATGGGAATAACCAAAATGGAATGGGTGAAATCGAATGGGAATATAATTACCTATGGAAACACCGGATGGGTGGACCAGGAATACCGAAACAGACTGGTGCAAATAGTGACTCACTTATTATTTTAATTTTTCATTCTCAATACCAACATCTTATCTGAAGTCGAACTAACTTCCCTGGCATTTAGCATCCCACTCTCATCTCTGCATTCTAGTCTTATTTCATACCATCTCCGTTTCCGTTCTTTCCATATACCGGAGTGTGCGCCCACTCGCATTCCTTGATATCATCCCTAAGTAAAGCACGCCCAAACTCCATGATATAGTAGTACCGCAGTGCCACTTTGAATACATGTTCTTCCCCCACACACTCCCTATGGTGATTTCCCGAGCTATTTAAGAGGCAAATCTCAACCTCTTCGCCAACGGTTCCTCATTCTCATTCTCACTCTCATCTTCCTCTTCATCTTCCTCGCTAACAGCCCTCTTCCCATTTCCATTAACGACACCCTTCCCCTTCTCCTTCTCCTTTCCAATAGCAATCGGGTTTTCCTTTTCGCTCCTTTCTTCAACAGCTTCAATTAACCTTCCATAATCAGCTTCTACACCCATCAACGTCTCATTCAGTTTATCGATTCGCTCTCCACGATCCAGCTGCGCTAATGCCTCTTTATTATGACGATATAGACGCTGTTTAACGAGGAGTTGCCAGAGATGATAAATATGTTCATCGTTTTTTGTTGGGGGCGGTAGAGATGTCTTAGATGTTTCTTCTGTGTCGTGGAGGGGAGCGGCTTTGACAGATTGGGGAATGGTTGATAAGAGGTACATTTCATGGACGCGAGCGAATTGTCTAGGGGCGATTTTCATTTGAGTACGGAACTCCTCGTATGCTTTGGTGTCAAAAAGTTTGGCTGGTGCTGGACCTTTGGGTTCAATTTTTAGACTCGAGTCAAGTTTTAGCTGCTGGAATCTTTTGTCTTTGCGTAGGCGGGCTAGGTCGTTGATATCTCTTAAGTCGTCAAATGCTTCATTTGGATCCTCCACTGTGATCTCTCTTGTATGCGGATCATCGAACAAGTAATCAAATATGGCGTTGTAGAATAGTGATCCCTTACCTCCGCTTTGGAAAGGGGGAAGAATGATGAATTGCGATATCCTTGAACGGCATGGAAGAGTGTTGAAAGAAACTCCATCGACTGGCAGGGTGAATTCTGGAGATATCCTGTCGCCATTTGGGGATTGAGGTGGAGTCGCGGGCGTATACATATAATAGCGATAGACGGTGCAAAATCCCATGAATACATATGAAGGAGGTTTCTCGAAAAACGTTGCTGCGGATGGTTTCTTGTGGTACAAGAAAAACACAGTCCATCGTCCAAGATCATCTTCCGATTCATCGAGATCAAGCAGTGTTCCTCCTTCAATGAACAATGGGACTAGAATTTGAATGCGCTTGATGGTTTGTTGAACGATAGGATCCGAGAGGTTGCCTTTCCAAATCTCAAATGATTCTCCGCCGACCTCAATTGCGCGAAATAGTTCTCCGGGTGGATGCCAGTCTGCTGGAATAGCTGAGATGCTTGAGTCAAAAACGCTTGACTTTTCAAAAGCAGCTGTGTCAATATCAGCAATAAAACCTGGAAGATTTATGGATGCGATACATACTTTTTGGCAAAAAGGGTTCCAGCGCTGCCTTCAAATCCGTTGGCTCTATGTCACCCACTGCCTTGAACTTCTTATTGTAGGTAATCTGTAGACCCGGTCGCATATCGCAGGCATTGTATTTTAAATTAATTTTCAATCCCTGATATCCAAATATCGATTCCTCGTCACCGAATATGGGATATGTGAACTTCGGTGTGAAAGTGTGAAGTGAAGTTGTACCTTCTGCGCTTGGGGTGACAAGAGAGATATGAATAGCATCATTCGAATCGGAAGACCCTAAAGGTAATTGTATTAGATTTCATGAAGGGGTAATATGATTTTGTTGAGAGTATTGCTCGTCGGCGCATGGGGTTCAAAAGTATGTTGCGCACGAAAGCAAGATGCACGCAGACTTTAGGAAGGAAATCCGTAAAACTCACAATCAGCATTGATATCTGACATCTTTGCGACAATGATTTCTTTTTGGTACTTTGAATGCGAAAGGTTAATCTGTTGATTGACTGTCGTCGTCGTTGTCGTTGGGAGTTAAAATTGCAAGATGTTTTCTAGTTCAGTTCAACTTCAGAGCTTCAGAATCTTAGAGCTTACCAGACAATCGCGTAGATTGATTTTCCGACGCGTTTCTTTATTTTTTTCTTTTTCTTTTTCTTTTTTCTTCTTCCCTTCCCCCCGTGCTCAGCCTCGTGGAGAGTACTCGATAATACTCGATAAATTACCTACCTACCTAGTACAGTACTGAGACCCAAATCTGTCATCCTGGAAGTGACGAATTATTAATTCCTCTATCAACCTTGAAGGGATTGCAACTAATAGGTGCGCAATCTAGAAATATCTTTCACCCGCTTTCCGAGTATTCACTGGCAGACGTTCTGTCTTTTCTATTATGCTTCAAACTTCGAAATGAGGCGGTGATATCTTCTTTGAATATTTATAGGATAGGATAGGATTGGATAGGATTGGACTGCGACGTAGGTTTGAAGGGTGCAAATACAAATCATTCGAGATGTTCGACGGGTTATTCATGCTGCTCATTCTGAGCGTGATTATGTGTTTGAGGTCGGTTCTTGGCCCAAAATTTGTATTCAATATGCTAATGGAATACGCAGTTGCTTTCTTGCTGGGGCAGTTCCATTGTCTATGACCTTATCGCCATCACAACTTCGATTGATTTCTACGATTGGTATGGGAGTACTTGTTGGAACTTCCTTGGTCGTTATCATACCTGAAGGAGTTGAAGCAGTATATACTGCAGGATCCTCGGCACATACCCATGGAGCTCGGGGAGTTTCGATTCAAGAGAGAAGCTCTGGACTATCATGGGTTGGCGGACTTAACACGATCGCATACTCGAACAAAGCGAATATCAATCCAAGAAATGTTGCCCTGGAACCAAGAAATTCAGAGCCAGTAGAGATTGAGATCATCACAAGAGACTCTTTACCGGAGGAGAAGGAAAATAGTTCACCAGAAAAGTCGGAAGAGAAACCAGCGAGCAAAAGCGAAGAACATCACGAGGAGGACGAATCGCCTACATTTTGGATCGGCTTGTCCCTAATTCTGGGATTCATACTCATGTTTTTAATCGATAAACTCCCAAGACACGCCTCAGAGAAATTACAAGCCCCAGTTGCGCCGCGACAAATTTCCCTCAACAATCTATCCCAAGGGATATCGAACATTTCGTCTTCGGATGAAGAATCTGATGGTTTCTTCCAATCCCTTACACCGAGTCCAAAACAAAGTCGTAGTCTGGCTACAACGACAGGACTTGTGATACATGCATCAGCGGATGGGATAGCCATGGGAGCCTCAGCATCTACATCCAATACGAAATTAGGATTCATCATTTTTATAGCGATCATGGTACACAAAGCACCTGCAGCATTCGGACTGACATCTGTTCTATTAAAGCAAGGACTTTCCAAACGAGCAGCACGTGGTCATCTGATAGTTTTCAGTCTCGCAGCGCCGTTTGGTGCACTTACAACATTCCTATTGGTGAATATACTAGGCGGAGGAAATATAGAGGGTGTAAAGGGGCAATGGTGGACGGGAATGTTATTATTATTCTCGGGAGGAACCTTTTTGTAAGCCCCCCTATTTATCTCTACGCCAAACGAATACACACGAATTTTTACTAACAGTTGAGTAGATACGTCGCAATGCATGCTATGCAAGAAGATTCAGGGGTACATTCTCACGAACATACAAATTCTAATGGGTACCTTGAGGGAGGTCTTTCACAGCGCAAACAAGCGAAACCGCAAATGCGGGATACCCTTGCAGCGGTTGGGGGAATGTTGATTCCTCTTTTAACACAATTTGGTCATGATCATTGAGTGGATGGATGAACGGAGTTTAAAAAAAGAGGATTCCTTGTATAATATGAATGAGATGAGGACAATTGATGGGGAAAGCTTCATTCGGGACTATATTAGTACTTGAAAGCACAAACGCAAAACAATTAGATGGAATATTCTTGTATGAATTAGATGGAAGGATGGAGGGGGGGGGGTTACGATACGATACTAATCATATTATATTCTTACATGCTTTCCATATCTTGGTTCTTTTTCTTTTCTTCTTCGCTCTGAGATTGGAGAACTCCAAAGAGAGAGAGGGGAGATCAACGCATGATTCGCTTACCAAGAAAATCCACTCGAAACGCTGGGACTTGAGACTTTGGAGCTATTTTGGGTGAGCTTTAATATTAGACTGATCATGGTACCTAGTACAAGGGGATATTATTATAATAGACACTGGTAGACAGAACCTGAGATGGATAGTGATTTGTATAGATAGATCGGAGAGTCAATGAATATGTGATATGTATGTATGATATGTCGATGAAGTAAGATCTTATTGGTTTTGTAAATGCTTATTAGTACTTCGTACTAGGTATTCAATGGTGGATTTACTCTGTAAAGTTTCCAATGCAGGGGTTAATAGTTCGAGGACCTGAGACGAGATGATCGGATACTAAGGTTACTAGGTAGTAGGTTAGGTTAATTAGCACGTGGTTAGGTAGATATCGCTTTCATCATTTAGGTAATCATTCCAAGGTTGTTGGGGCTGGGGTTTAGGAGTGAGAGAGAAGGTTGAGTCTGATCATGGGAAGAGAATAAGAGAATAAGAGAATAAGGGAACAAGAGAATAAGAGAACAAGAGTCAAGAGAGCAAGAGTCAAGAGACTAGAGACTAGATCTTATTGTGATAAAAAGGTGTAGCTGGAGGTCATTTTCGCCCCCCCTTTAATGAAGATCTTACACCTACTCGATGAAATAACCATCTACTTTTACGCCTCCCCTAACACCTACCTATCTATACCTTTTATTTGATTACCAAGAGAATTACCTATTAGTTAAAACTACAGCTTATTAAATATTTTATTAAACTATATAAAGCTTTTATAAAAATTTTATTTATTTATATAAATTTGATTATATTATATAATAACTTTTATAATTTAACAAAATTTTAAATAAATTATAAAAATGTTATAAATTTTTTTAAATATAGTAATTAAAAGAATTATATAATAAAGTTAATTAGAGTTTTTTTTATAATTATTTAAAATATAGTAAAAAGGCTACCTATTTTAAGGTGTCGCGTGTTTTAGTAATCCTGGAGTGGTTAGTATAAGATGGCGAGTACTGTGCTAATTGAACTAAAAAGTGAACGGTTTGAGGGTTACAACCACTACTTTACAACCTTTGGAAGTACAATAAAAAAGGGAAAGCATTTCACAATTCACAATTCAAAAATTATAATCCATATTTTTATCATCCATTATTCCTTACCTTTATACAGAATACCACTGCAGTCAGTCAGTCATTCAGTCAGCCAGCCAGCCAGCCAGTCAGTCAGTCAGTCAGTCAGTCAGTCAGTCAGTCAGTCAGTCAGTCAATCAGTCAGGATTGGTAGAAACAATAAAAGATCCATCATCCAAATTGAGCCACTCCAGTTTCATTTCAACATTAACAACGCATTCCCTTGAGCGCTAGGTTACACAACCTTCTTTCAGTCCGATCAAGACTCCTCCCTCGTTCAAATTCAATATATTCGACCTTCTCTCCATTGGCGCATCCTTTCATATTGAACGTCTAGAGTTCAACGGCTAATTGTTAATCCCAAATCTTTCCCTCGACCCCGAACTTTCAATCTATCCGAGAAATACCTTCATCGCCTCTGCACCCACAACCCTAATCTTTTCTTAACCAGTTGTCATAGACGAAAGAACGTGGTCAGTAATAGAAGAAGATAAGGAGAAAGCCAGCATGGAAAATTTCAGACCCTTGAGTCTGACAGATCGAAGAGCTTCAACTGCACCCATAGACGGCGAAATGTCTCCCACCCGAGCGTTAACGGTCGATACAAATAAAGAAAGCATTCCAATGCCGCAAAGACTAGAGAAGATTCAAAGTCGCCCGAGAGGTCCCCCAACTCCAAATATGACAACTCCTTCCACTGATCTACAATCTCCAACGCATTCGAGTCATGATCCCCCTCCACCCCCTACACCCGCGGCGAGTCCAGGTCCCGACCACCCACAACCAGATTGGAGCGGTGCAGGAGAGAATGAAGATATGTTTTTGAAGCAAATTAGGATATACTTCAAGGGAAGTTCGTCGCCTGAAAGAACGAGGATTTTAGGAGATCTTTTGAACATGTGCACAAGTCAACAACTAAGCTTCGTGCACCAATATGTTAGCCCGTTACTGAAGAAGGATCCCTTTACAAGTTTACCAGATGAACTGTGTCTTCGTGTAAGTTTCTCCTTTTTGGGAGGTGAAGCCCAGGCTAATTGGTTCCTATAGGTTTTGACTTGTATCGATGACCCGAAAGTACTTGCGCGCGCATCACAGGTCTCGAAACGTTGGAAAGATCTCCTTTCGGACGATGTTACGTGGATGAAATTATGTGCGAAGCATGATTATGGACGAAGAATGTCAGAACATCAGCCAACTGCACCTCTGATCCCGTCACTTCGACCACCACCACATCCAGTCCATATGTCATTACAGACAGGAGAAGGTTTGAGTGTTACACAATCATTTCCCGGGACGAGCGCGGCGTTACCGTATGCTCCTGGAACTTCTAAAAGCTTTGATAGTGCAACTGCCTCGGGTGCTTTGAGAAGACCGAAAATTAGGTCGTATAAATCACATTTTAAACAGAAATATTTGGTCGAAACCGCTTGGAGGACTGGTGGTCGAAATATTGCAAGACATATTACACAAGATCAGGGAGTGGTTACAAGTCTACATTTGACATCAAAGTACATCGTAGTTGCTTTGGATAATGCCAAGATTCATGTTTTCAACACGGATGGAAATGCACAAAAGACTCTGACTGGGCACGTAATGGGTGTTTGGGCAATGGTGCCTTGGGAGGATACACTCGTTAGTGGAGGTTGTGATCGGGATGTCCGGGTATGGGATATGGCTACTGGGTATGTATTACTGATAATGTTTATGAATTTATTGCTGATGTCTCATAGTGAGAGTTTACATACTCTACGTGGACATACCTCGACAGTACGATGTTTGAAGATGTCTGATGCAAATACGGCAATTTCAGGTTCTCGAGATACCACACTTAGGGTTTGGGATATCAAGAGTGGTCTTTGCAAAAATGTGCTTGTAGGTCATCAGGCAAGTGTTAGATGCTTGGAAATCAAAGGGGATATTGTTGTTTCTGGGAGTTATGATACTACGGCCAGAGTATGGAGTATCTCCGAGGGTAGATGTTTACGAACACTTTCTGGACATTTCTCCCAAATTTATGCCATTGCCTTTGATGGAAAGAGAATAGCTACTGGAAGTCTTGACACTAGTGTTCGAATTTGGGATCCTGAAACTGGGTATGTATATTCGATTCAAGTGTGGAATCAAGCTAACAACTTTCCAGGTCTTGCCAAGCTATTCTTCAAGGACACACCTCACTTGTTGGGCAATTGCAAATGCGAGGAAACACGTTGGTAACTGGTGGCTCTGATGGTTCTGTTCGGGTCTGGTCATTGGAAAAGATGGCTCCGATTCACCGATTGGCTGCCCATGATAACAGTGTCACAAGTTTACAGTTTGACGATACACGAGTTGTTAGTGGAGGTAGTGATGGTAGAGTGAAGGTGTGGGATCTGAAGACCGGTCAACTTGTTCGTGAGCTTACAGCTCCAGCCGAGGCTGTTTGGAGAGTGGCCTTTGAAGAGGAAAAATGTGTGGTTATGGCAAGCAGATCAAATCGCACTATCATGGAGGTTAGTGCTTTTACCTCTTCCCTCTTCCTAGATCTTACTAATATCAGTCAAGGTATGGTCATTTTCCCCACCAGAAGACGTCTTATATGAAAAGACATATGCCCAACCAGTCCCCATCACTGGTCCTGCAAGGCCACTAAGTGCTATCGAGTATCGTAGCGGTAGCCAGGATCAAACCATGCAAGACATAGTAACTCACGAAGCAACATATGCTCGGGATGACATTGAGATGGCGGATGCTGGCCCTTCTACGGCTCCTCCACAAACTACCGGACCTACTTTCTTTCACGAAGAAGACTGATTGAGCAATCCATGGATATCACTATTTTACATACCAGTCATTGAATGGCTAGTGACTATCATCCTATATTATCGGATAAAGATCAAGTGGGCGAATAGAGTCTCACATAATTCACTATCATCCTGCGGAATCTCTCCACGCCACCCACTTATTTTATGTTTATATTGAGAGACCTTGGCTCGATCAAAGCACAAAAGACCTGTTTATAAAGAAGCGAAAGCATCTGGGCCAGGGCGTTTTTCATTTAACTGGTTGGAAGATTGGTACAGATCTTTTTTAATGGGGTAGATACCTATAGGGAAATGGAAAGGGATAGGGGGGCAGTTCAAGGGAAAGCTTTAACGGCGTAGTATCGAGAGAATTTACATTATGGATTCCCCAGGGAGCAGGGAGTAGGGAGTTATTTACACATGTACTTGGAGGTTGGTACGGTAGCATAGTAAAAATGCGAAAGGATCAAATTTGTCAATCAATTGTGTTGGGTTCCATATCTATTAAGTGACTGGGGACTGGAACGAGAAACCCGAGTTTCACGGGAGGGTCCACAAAGTACCTTAGTAACCTTACCCAGGTAATAAGCGTGGTAAGGCCGAATGGCAAATTCTCGGTCTCTGAAGATGAGCGTCACGTGATCATCAAGTCGGATCTGCCAGACTAAGCCGAAACGGGCTACTGTAATCGAAGCATCCCAACCCGTCAACATCTTTTGTTTGGCAGCTGCTGAGAAATTTCCACGAGTTATCTTCCGTCTCCCTCACTCCCTACAACACATCCTCTACCACCACAAGCATGTTCTCGAGAGCATTGAAGGCACGATCTGCCGCGCCTTTGCGCAGCAATGCCATTTCCAGATTTGCTCTCGCAAACAGAACGGTTACCACAGATGCCGCCTCCGCGCACGCAGATAAAGATGCTGTTCCTCAGGTAAGATTTCATGTTGAGATATCTCAATTGTAGATTAAGTGGATATAATGGGGATAATAATGATTCTCTGGGATATAGGAAGATGACAAGCCATTCACATTGCAATTGTCCGACGAGTCCTTCGAGACCTACGAGCTCGATCCCCCATCTTACACCATGGAAACTACCAAGAAGGAGTTGAAGCAGATGTATATTGATATGGTTTCAATGCGGTAAGAATACATTTTGGTGCCACGACTGAAGCTTCCGCTGATGGGAAAATAGTCGTATGGAAATGGCCGCCGATAGACTCTACAAGGAGAAGAAAATTCGTGGTTTCTGCCATTTGTCAACTGGTCAAGAAGCCGTCGCTGTCGGTATCGAACACTCTCTCACCAAGGAAGATGACATTATTACCGCCTACAGATGTCACGGTTTCGCTCTCATGCGCGGTGCTTCCGTAAAATCTATTATCGGTGAATTGTTGGGTCGTCGTGAGGGTATTGCCTATGGTAAAGGTGGTTCCATGCACATGTTCACAAAGGGTTTCTATGGTGGAAATGGTATTGTCGGTGCACAGGTTCCGGTCGGTGCTGGTTTGGCTTTTGCTCATCAGTACAAGGGTAACAAGAATGTTTCTGTTGCCTTGTATGGTGATGGTGCTAGTAATCAAGGTCAAGTTTTCGAGGCTTTCAATATGGCCAAGTTGTGGAACTTGCCTGTTCTCTTCGGTTGTGAGAGTAAGTTCTGAATATCATACGAGACTGGGTATATTCTAACTGGTATAGACAACAAATATGGTATGGGTACCGCGGCCAACAGATCCTCCGCTCTTACCGATTACTACAAGCGTGGTCAATACATTCCAGGTCTCAAAGTCAATGGAATGGATGCACTCGCTGTTAAGGCCGCTGTTAAGCACGCCAAGGAATACGCCAATGCCGGTAACGGTCCATTAGTTCTGGAATACGTCACCTACCGTTATGGAGGACACTCCATGTCCGACCCAGGAACCACATACCGTACTCGTGAGGAAATTCAACGTATGCGCAGTACCCAAGATCCAATTGCTGGCTTGAAACAAAAGTTGATCGAGTGGAATGTCACAACCGAGGATGAGTTGAAGACTATCGACAAGGAGGCGAGAGCAAAGGTCGATGCTGAGGTTAAAGAGGCTGAGGAGATGCCTTTCCCAGATGCGACACCCCAAATTTTGTACGAGGATATCTATGTTAGAGGAAGTGAACCTCAATACATGAGAGGAAGGACGAACGATGAGAACTACTATTATTAGGTTGTTGGGACTGGAGTTGGTAGATGGAGGAAGGACGGGAGGAATGAAATGTATAGTATAAACGATGAATGGGTGACCGACAGGATGATCGGATGAATGGTGGAATGTGGAATGATTGAATGATAGATGCTTGGGCAAATTTTGCACGCATGCACGCACAACTTTTCGTTCGCTTTCTCACGCATGATACACCTACCCTACAGACTTGTATTCGTTTCGTTTACTGTAGTTAAGATGAATTGAGCGCATACCCCACCCTGCTAGTGATGGTTTTCTAGTATGCTAGTGTGCTCATTATTTGATACGATGTGATACTCATGCGCGGATGGGTGTAGGATGAGATGAGATGATTGAGGCGAGAAAGAAAGCAAGCAATCATCGAAAAGTTCAAGTGAACAATAATCCCGTTCGAACCCATTCGCATGTTACACTTTGAGAGCTTCAATACCTCCTCATGGATCATTCGCTTTCTACAGTTTATCCTGTTAATCGAGTTTATATGGTCCATTTTTTGACGCCCCTTCATGCATAGCATGCCGTTTTAGACCTAGTTACTTGCCCAAATAGGCACAGCTCTGTTTGTTTCAACGCATATCTTACCAACGTCCACTTCCAGCCTCGTTTTGAAAGACATATTCTGATCTTCGCACAAACACGATGTCATTGTTATGAAGTTGAAAACGGATCCATGGATTTAAGAAACCGATTCGATATGTGCACGGACCCACGGAAGACAAAATTGATATCCTCTTTCAGCATTCCTCAAAATGTATCCGACAGCAGTTCTCGTGGAGTGGCAGAATTTGTAAAGAGTTTATGTATCGCGATCTTACATTTCAATATGATCGTTTCCCAGCCATCTCCGGAATTGCCAAGCTATTTGCAGACGTGTTTCACGACGAATATTGTGCGGGTCTATGGAGACGTACAACTTCCTACTGATCTTCTCTCGTGGGTTGATTCTACTACATATTTTGCATATAGATTGGGGGGGTTCAAAATGTCCATCTTTGTCATGGGCATCATTCATCATAGCGGTGCCATTTGAGGATCCTGGATCCTTTACGTCAGTCAACGAGTTTAATGTTGTGAATTGTGGATTGTACAGTAAAAGGCGTGGGGCCCCAAGGTTTATCAATCGAGAGCATTGAGGCCGCAGTTTTGTTATTCCAGTTTATGTTTCAATGAAGTTGGGCAAGAAGGGATAAGGCTGTTATAATTTCCACACATCCAACATTCGAAGTATACAATTAGTATCATGGGTGGGAGAATATCCAGTTGGGATAAAATTACATTCATGAAGTCTCAGCTTATATAAGCTTGACATAGCTACTTAGTAGTGTAGAACTTCGTCAACTTCATCAACTTTATGACCGGGTATCTGTAAACCTATCACCGGGGCAAATATCAAATAACCTACTCGATATTTATCCAACTACAACAAAAGAATGTACCTTTACTTTGAAACCCCAACATTCATAAAACATATTGAGACCACATACAAACCGCATCGTTACCGCGATGACAAGTTCGAGCCCTTTCACGTATTTCACGTATTTCACGAATCTACCTCTAGAACTTCGTCTTCGAATTTGAGAGCATCCATGCTATCACCGACGAGATATTGATCTATCTATATCTCGATCGTCAATTTTCATGACACATACCAAACCACCATAAATCATACATCTCAACGAAGAATCTGTGACCGAAGGTCTATGTGTCTCGTTTACGTCCATGGAAGCATCAAATTGAAAATCTCACTATATAAGATGATCAGGATGCTGGAAGTACCAATTTAAGGGAATATATAATTGGCTTTGGTGCGTCAACAAGGTCTAAATATGGGGGGATATATCAACTAGATAACTCCAACTTTGATACAGAGGCAATGGGCGAGTTCGATGGGGATGCACTTCTAAAAATATGAGAGGGCATCTATTGACTTCATTGATAGAATATTTGATGGGTGGATGGATTGTAGGCACTTAAGTCGTGAGACGAGGATAGCTGCGTTTACGAAGATGCGAGAGCTTGAGTCGAATCAACCTGTGGATCGAGTGCACGTTGGTAGAATGAAATGAAGAATGGTGGGAGGTTCTGAGCCTTGAGCTCGAGTTTTTGACGTGGCTATATCGTCGAGTGAAATTTTCTTTCTGGGTAAAGGAGCGAGCTGCTGTGAAACCTTCTGATTTTGAAGTCGATTGTATGAGCCCTTCCGCGGATTTTAGTGATAGGTTCTACTCAAGTTCTTATTACCTCAATCCGCTTGATGCGTTCTACATGTATTGTGTGGATTTACTAGCTCTCTCACGTTCTCGAGGCATGATTATAGTTCCATTAAACAAAGTACATTATTAGCTCAAGGTTGCGTTACTTGTCAAAGCTATATATCCAATTCCGGTCCATGGGCTTTTTCTTTTTCTTTGTCATTGAAGTTTGATATGAGAAATACAATTAATCAACTACTACCACACTTTTCATGGCCGGATTGAGAAAACACTTAACAAAGGGGGTTCCCGCGAATAAAGCCAATAACATGATGAAAACCCGTAGTGTGAACTTTTTCTGCAAGCATTTTTTGAACCATTAATCATTTTGCCCAATTCATCATTGCACATCTCAGTATCTATCTAGTAAGGAATAGCGATAAGTTACATTACAATATGGCCGATGCACCCGAAATTGGCCGAAAAAATGCATCGAAATCTGGATCAAAGACTTTCAGATCGGGAAGGACAGGAAAATTAAGTGGAGCAACTCACGTCGGGGCAAGTACCGCTGGTGAAGGGGATCTCTCAAACACAATACAAGACCCAGATCTACAGCCAGAAACTCGTCGTCAAAAAGTCGCACCTCGACCAACTGTCGGCGGCCTCGGTTTACCTCGAATGGGAGATGGAGGTATTGATATATCGGGAATTGGACGTGTGCCTCAACGAAATGCACCCCAATCAAATATACGTGATCAAATGGCCGAGAATCAACCCCCGGAGCTACACAAGCCCGCTTTTGATTTGGCTCCATTCCGACAACCCGATGGTAGTTATGATTTCGCCAGGGCTTGGCTTGTGATGAAAACTCAGCAAAGAAATTATAAAGAACAGGTTAAAAGTGAGGCACAGTATAAAGATCGTCATAAAATTGAGCTGCAACGTCAGGAACGCGAGCGGCGCCGTCAACGCAGGACGAAGGGTCCTCCCAGGGTTGAATTGCCAAGGGAAGTTGCGGAGAAGGAGCCGACTCAAGCAAATCGTATCCTGCACCTAGATAGATTAACTGAAAAGACTACTCCGACTACTAGTCAAGGATCTCATGCTGACATGAGTGAGAAGCCTTCACCAACAAAGAGCGAGAAATATCGTAGATGGGCAGCAGAAAAGGCAGAATCACCAGATTTTAACGCCAAGTTCGATCAATGGATGAAGTATAGCCGAAGTGATCCGGGGGAAACTGCGGCCGATGAAGCTCAATGGCAGGCTGAGAACGAATTACTATATGCACGCGAGAGGCACATAGATTGGCTACAGGAGGAGAGGCGCGAAGCACTCAACAAGATGAAGCATGAAAAAAATGACGAGGAGGTGATTGCATTGGCAGAAGTAGTCAATACGTGCGAACTACACCTAAAAGAAGCTGAGGAGTTAGACGACAAACGTGAAGAGAGACTGGAATTAATGGAGACATTGGAGCTCGAAACAAGTCCTACCCTTCAAACCCGCTTCAAAGATCAACTTCAAAAGTTACAAATTGAAATTGAGGCTAAAGAGAGTATAGAAAAGAAGCGATTAAAACCTCACATGGACGAAGTCAAGGACTTGAATCGACAATTGCAAAAGGCAGCTGATATGACACCAGCCGAGCGAGCGGCTTTTAATTTATCCTCAGAACGACAACGGGATTTTGCGTCACGTCCTCCTAGACCTCCCCCTAGACCCACAAAACAATCATTTGCTGAAAGTGAGTTACGTGCAAAATGGGAGAGAGAAGATTCGGACTTCGAAAACGAACAGATGGAGGTAGAGTTTCATCAGCCAGATGAAGAAAGAAGTCCCATGTTTAAAGAGTTGCGGGAAAAGCGGATGCACATCTTAATTGAAAGACAAAGGCAGTTGGAGGAGATATGGAGAAAAGATGTCGAGGAGTTGAGAGCCGAGCGTCAAGGGGCATGGTCCGAATCTAAAGGTAAGGAAAAGACTGATGTCCCGTCAAAGAAATCATCTTTGAGGAAACCTTCACCCAAAAAAACATCAGTTCCTAGTTCCGGTTCTGCCAGGGGAGATAAAGGAGGTCGTAAAGGCCTTGGAGGACAGAATTATCGAAAGCAGCTTACAGATACCGAAAAAGAAGAGATTTCAACGAGAAAGGGTAAAGAACCGAAGAAGGAACCTGAACCTGAAAAGAAAACCAAGACTTCATTGGATGTTCTATTGGGTAGAAGAGGTATGCGACAAGGTCGACAGGGCCTCATTGATCTCTCTCGATTCCGCCAAATGCCCCCTATAGAATATGGGACTGAGAAAGAGAAGGCCGAGAAAGAGAAGGCCGCGAAAGAGAAGGCCGCGAAAGAGAAGGCCGGGAAAGGAAAACCGAAACCCATTCGTAAACCTCCCAAAGTCAAAAATACCCCCTCGAGTTCACCTGAGAAACCCAAGGAACCCGGAAGAACTCCACCCTATAGAGCGAAAGAAGAACTTTCTGCTACTCAGAAGGAGAGAGTAGATAAGGAATTTCATATTAATCCGGAGGTTGCGGATTTCTTGGAAGCAATGGCGGAAGATAGGATTAGGAGGGAGAAGCTAGAGAGAGGTGAGCCGGTGGATTTAGAATTTAAGAAGGGGGTTTTGGATGAGGAGGAACCTGTTGATAATGCTGCTAAATTGTTGAGACAAGCGAGAGTTAGGAAAGCGAAAGAGAGGTTGGAGAAAGCGCGTGAAGAAAAGGAGAAAGCGCGCGAAGAAAAGGAGGAAGCGAAAAAGCCACGAAGACCATTTTCTTTTGAATCGGGATTTGATGAAGTACCAGAAGAGCAAGAAACAGAAGAAAAACAGAAAAAGGAGCAGAAAGAGAAGGATAAAAAGAAGGAGGAGGAGAAGGAAGAGAAGGATAAAAAGGGGGGGAAGGAAAAGAAGAAGGAAAAAGAAGAGAAAGGGAAAAAAGAGAAAGTTAAGGATAAAAATGAGAATGAGGAGGAGGAGGATAATGATGATGAGAATGAGGAGGAGGATGGGGATGATGAGGAGGAGGATGAGGAGGATGAGGAGGAGGAGGAGGAGGAGGAGGAGGAGGAGGATGAGGAGGAAGAGTTGGAGGAAGAGTCGGAAGAAGAGTCGGAAGAAGAGTCGGAAGAAGAGTCGGAGGAAGAGTCGGAGACAGATGGGTCGAAGGAGGCAAGGGAGCATTCGGAAGAAGAGTCGGAGACAGATGGGTCGAAGGAGGCAAGGGAGCATTCGGAAGAAGAAAGAGAAGCAAGAACTCTGCTTAAGAAACAAAAACAGTTGGAGGAAGAAAAGAAAAGAGAGGAGCAAAGAGTTGAACAAGAGAGATTGGATAGGTTAAGAGAAGAGCATAGAATTGAAATGGAGAGATTAAATAAGCTAGTAGAAGAGCGAAAGAAAAAATATGTAAGAGGAGGACTTCCTGATCCCTTACCTTCACCTGGCTGGTTCCAAGCCTTTCTTTCATCAATAATACACCTCCCCGGATTTTTCCATCTCCGCCAAAGGGATCCCGAACCGGAAGACGACGAATCTTCTATCGCCTCAGAGACTACAGACGCCTCTACAGAAGACGAACGACGCACATCCTCTATCCCC
>NGKI01000022.1:82720-109344 GCA_002162615.1 Myriosclerotinia duriaeana
CCCCGAATCTCCCCCCGACTCCCCACATCGTCTCCGCCATGACCGCGCCCGTGTAGTTACACCCAAAAAGATCCATCTCCACCTCACAATATTCAGTTCTCCAGATCAGTATCTACCAAAACCAGATGTTCTACATCACTATACAACTTTTCGAGATATACCCTTAGACTGGGATATACTAGACCTCCGAGAATTCATCGGGCTCAGAGCCATCCGCGATGCGAAGGGGAAATTGATTCAGGATTTCCCGGGGTGTTTGCATTATAGGAAGAAAGATGGAGAGATGATAAAACCGGGGGATTTCGAGCACAGGGTTATGAAGCTGAGGCTTAGGGGCAGGTGGTTGAAGAAAGGGGAGGCGACGTTGAAAGAGGAGGGGTTCAGGGATTGGGAGAATTTGGTGGTGATTATGATTGCTAGGGACAATGGGGAGACTGTGGAGGACAAGGAGTGGATTGAGTGTATTAAGGAGGCGGATGGGGTGGCGGGGTGTGTGGAGGGGTGGCCTGGGAAGGGAGAGATTAGGGCTCCGGCGCAAAGGGAGGATTGGTTGGCGGAGGAATTTGATGACGTTTTTGGAGAGGTGCTGCGGAAGAAAGATAGGCAGGGGAGTGATTTTGAGTAATTGGGTGGGATTAGAGTAAATTTGAAGACTTGGTATGTCTGAAATATGTGATTAGGATAGGGTTTTTTTTTGGTTTCGGGGATCTGTTTTGGTTCAAAATAAATTATATAGTAACTGCAGTCTGCAGACTTGTACAAATTATTTTGACGACTAAATTCTCTGATAGTGTGAATTGCAAGGTAGTTCGGGCTCAATTAGACCATATGCTGTATAATTCTGAAGGTACCTAGGTAGTCTTCATAGAGTATTTTCTTATTATATCAGGCAGATAATTGACCGTGATTTAATAATATATGAACTTAATATTTTAAGACTTGTTGAAGTTCTTGACTATTCTCAATATAGCATCAATTTGAATACCTAGGTAATACAAGTTATTCCTATTCGCGAGACAGATGAGTGATGACATATTAAATTTAAATTGATCAAAAAGTGGATGAATATTTATATAAAAATCCGGGCACACTGTACTAGGGGTCTTTGAAGGTCCAATTGTTAGCTGGTTCGATATGTATATATATTCATTGCCTTTAATGAGGGTATACCAACATTTAGTTATCGTATGAGCCCATTTAAAAAGTAGACTAATAAGCCGTATATAAGTTTGCCGAGACACTAGCACGTTCGCTAATGCTATAGCACTCCTATTCACGTGTTTATCCCGATAGTAAGCATTCAATTTGTCACACTTGTGGGAATTCGAAGGGTAAAGGTTGCATTTTCTTGGACATAGGCAATTTGTAGTTATTCGAATGAAAGGTGGGCAATAGGGGACTTGGGGAAAGCGGGAAAGCGGGAAAGTCAATGATGACTACTCAGAATTTCTCGTCCATGAACCACGCAAGTATTGTAAAAGACTTTTTACTATTATAAGGAATTTCTTCACTCAAATAACAATACGCGAAGGCATGAGAAAGCAGAATCCAATTCTGTAAACTAGACTACTCTCCCAGAGAAGATCGAGATCCGATGTTTCTGATTCAAGGCTTCAAGTCCTGCCATGTTGTGAAATCATCTATGATTGTTCAGACATCTCAGCTCCTCCCATACCACAGACTAGACCTTTGCTTTTGCATTAACTTTCTTTTCCTTGAGTGGACATTCTTCGCCTGCCTTGTGGCAATGGTAAATGCAGTTATCGCCTACCCTTGGATCTGCCACTTTAATGCCGATATGATTTCTCATTAGCTCGAAAAGGTCTTGGGATAATTCAGCATTCGCCTTAGCAGCACTCAGTATGGAACTAGTTGACCACGTCTGTTGTGCGTCTCCCCTGAAAGTCATTGCATACAAAAGAGATTGCAAGCCGAAACGGCGAAATCCTGTGCCTGAAGATAATCTGCGATAGACATCAGCTACTACTTCCACAACGGGCAATAAGTTCTCTGAGAGTTGTTGTTCCCGATATAAATCCAATGTTTTATCCATCAATTCAGTCAAGCACATCTTGTCCAACAGAACATAGAAGTCTAAAGGACACCATAGTAGGTTTTCGTTTTTGGTTTTGTCATGCGGACCCATTGAATGTAAAGCTCCAGTATACACCCATTCAATCAATATATCAAAGGCCTGGACAGGATCTTCGGGGAATGTGGCTGAATTTTCGGAAGCTTCAATAAATCCACCACTTTTGAACATTTTTTCGAAGTATGGAATTTTGGCGCATAGAACTGATTTGTGTACTCGAATTTTAACTAAAACAATATTGATAAGGATATATTGAAAATACTGGAATTTGAATTAATATATTGTAATACATCCCAATACATTCTAATATATTTCAATATAAGAATTAGATTACAAAATATCCGAATTAAGCAATAATGAGGCTAAAATGCTAGCATTCCATCTTATTCCGTATATCCGTATCTTTCTAGTAGTATTCAATATTAAAAACATACTAAGCACTTTTAGTAGTATTAAATCTAATACTATATACGGAATACAAGAAATACCAACACAAACACTGAATTCATTGACTCATAAAAAAGAGATCAAGTTGAAAAGTTTGAACCACTGAAGGTGAGGATGAGGGAGCTTGAGGTCTGCACCATAGCTACCGTCCTTCAATGCAAATGCTTAATACACTTTTTAAACAATTTTCGACATGTTATTCAAGGCTCCAAGGACGCCAGAATGTCTCGTTTCATATTGTCTTTTTCCACCTGACATTAAGAACCATTTGACAGTGTCATTGCAATGAGGACTTGTCACAATACATGAGATGCGCAAGCCTATGCGTGAAGGAAAGGAAACACACAGATATAGATTAAGCTGACGTTCTACATGAAAGGCTCCTCTTCGAAAACCCTGTGCCTATGCGTGATTTCAATGTCTGAGCCTGGCACAACATCTAGAGCTACCCCTCAAGTTCTTTTGGAATTATAACACTCCTCATCCTTGGTATGACTATGATATTCGCATCTTGAACCCGAGATGCATCTTGGATCTGTGGGCTATTCCCTCACAAACTCCCGGAGCCTAAGCATGAAATCGATGAAAATTTCATCATTTTCTTCCATCACATCGATAAACTTGCCGTTAGAGTTTTCGTCCGAATCTTCCTCGGTATGAAACTTCCAGAACAACTTTTGTATGACATATCGACGAAGTCCAGACTCTTTTGTGGTAACACTATACACTTCAATAGCCCATGGTATGTTAAAGGTGCATTTTGAAGCTCTTTGATAGTTACGAAAGATGTCGAGTGCCTGATCCGTCAGCTCCCTGAGACAGAGCTTCTCAGCTAGTGAGTAAAACCTCAAAAAGTTCCAGTTTTCATAGTGTCGAATGCGTCCGGAGTATACTCACTCAATAAGTATATCGAAAGACTCTGGGAGATCTTCTGGAAATGTTGCCGAATTCTCTTCTGCCTCTTTGAATCCACTGTTGAACATCTTGGAAAAGTATGGTATCTTGTTGCAGAGAAAGGACTTGTGCACTCGGAATAGTGCTCTCTCCGAGCCTACAATAAGATCTACCATTTCTGTCTTACTAGTGAGAGTTAGCTAAAACAACATCATAAAGGTTTGTGAGTCGTACCCTAGAAATGTAGTAACGAATTTCTCTTCAACTTCAACAGATCTTTCGGCTTCAAGAGTCTTTTCGACACCAGCAGATTTCTCGATAGGAGCAGCCGTTTGTATATCCATACGGCCTTTCCAAGGGTCGCCAGATCCAAAGCTTCCGCGTCCAGAGTTGCCACGTCTAGATCCGCTGCGTCCAGAGGAGCTTCGTACAGAAGTGTCGCGCGTCTGCCCAGAAGTAGTGAGACCAGGACTACCAAAAAAAAAGCTGCCATGATTGAAAATAACTGTTGAAGTGTTTCCAATTCCCTCGGCAGTATCTCTAATTTCGGGATACTCAGTGTGTAGCCTCGTGTTGAACTTCTTGTCGGATACCACAATGAGTCTATAATCCTAATGTAAATCGCATTAATGGATGATTGCGCGCCAAAGAAATTCTCCCAGTAAGGCAAATTATAGATATGGATGAGAGCTTGAGAAGATGAGTTGATGCGACCATGTAGTCGATCTTATTTTCAAAGTTTAATAACCCGTAGAATGTTTGAAGCAAGGAGTTCATAATTTTGGCAGTGCGATTTAGGATTCAAAATGAGCAAGTAACTTACTAATTTATCTAGATAATTTCGAGTGGATGACGAGAATGGATGACGCGACCACGAACTGAAACTTATCGCAACCGTGTATTAATTGAATTGGAGAAGTAAGAAAAATAGAAACCTCTCACAGGTCTCACGGAAGGGAGAAGCTTTGAAGTTGAATACCTAGGATAAGAGGATAAGTGCGTGAAGAGGTGAAGTGACGATGTTGTTGTAGAGAGGTGGGTTCGAGAGAGAAAACGAAAAGATTAATTGGACGTCAGTAAGGTTACCACATATTCGATTTCGCGTTTCTCGCGAGGCTAAGGCCGAGGGGAGATTTCATCACAAAAGTCTTATTAGCAGTCTTGAATGGCGAGTCTTATATGGTAGTCCGATGTCACTTGAAAGGTGTTCTAAGATTTATAGGCCTATTGATGCTTTGTAATTCTTTAGAAACCTACGAACAGCTAGATACTAATTTGAGTTCAACAATTTCTGATGCAAAATACTATGCTATCATGTCTCCCATAATTCCAAAGATGACAGGAAAGCGCGACTAATTAAGACGTGCTGTATCGATTGACTGCAAAGATCTATGCCTTGACATCCAGATATCTGAAGCTGACATCGCCAGTTCGCCTGGAAGGACATGGCGATTGAGAAAGAGGATGATGATGGAACCTGCAACTGAAAGGTGTGACTCTAGGATCCATCTCATTCACTTGGGTAGCCTGAGCTCTGTCTGCAACTTCCAAATAATCCTCTAACATATCCTCGTTCTTCACTAAGAGTTTCGAGAGAGCACCGACGTTCATATTGGACAATGGAATAGGGACGCCGCGGGAGTCAACTGAATACTCTTGGTCTTTAGCCGGTGGTCTCAAGGACTGAAACCGAATCATTCGTGCGGCATATTGGCGTGGGGTTGATTTGCTCGGTGTCTTCTCGAAAATATATTGGGCCTCCTCAGCTGTATAGTACTTGTCCACCAATCTATCATTCTTTCGCCACATATCCATTATCTGATCCTGCAAGTTTCCCAAGCATAATTTCTCCACGAGGATCCAAAGATGTAAAGTCTTCCGGAAGTCTTCAAACATAAGTGGTCGGATTGTGCCATATGCAGCCCAGCACATTAGCATATCGAAAGCTTCAGGATCATCCTCTGGAAGGACTGCAGTATTCTCGGCGGCCTCTTTGAAATTTCCATTGAACATTTTATCGAAAAATTCAATCTTGTTACATAGGAGGTCCTTGTAGATCTGTAATATTGATTAGTTTTGCGATCGATACATATAATGATAAGTAACAAAGTTTGAGAGCATTCTTCATCCAGACTCACACGAAACAATTGCTTCTCCTCTCCAACAAATATATCTACCATTTGAGTACCATGCTGTGCGAGAAATGAGAGGGGTGATTCCGCCTTGCCAAGAGTTGAGCCCGACAGTGATGGACCGGATTGAGCACGAGCAGCTGATGTCTTTGACAGTTTCCTAATTTCTTTTCCAGTTGTAACACGTCTTTTAGTAAGTTTTTTGTCGGTCATGACAGGTTGTGGGTTGATGAATGCCGACAGAGTGCGCTCCAGATCGGAGTCATCGTCGGAAACGATCCCAAGCACGGTGGTATCAACTGCTTTGCGTCCTTCTTTAGTTATCGAGCCCAAACCAGCTTGATCTGCCGTTCTCTTATTTTGGCCGGCCATCTCGTACATGAAAGTTATTTCCAGCCGAATTCCAATAAATTTCCCAAATTTGTAAGATCACAGAAATAGATGTTGCTCAGCAGCAAGGCAGATTCACGAAGTAACTGGGACCACACCTATTGACCTTGTTGTCGACAACGAAGAGATAATATGGATAGAATTGAATTGAATTGACTTGACTTGACTTGGCTTATGAAATAAGTAGAACCTCACGATACTTTAGCACAGTATGGATGGTTCCAAGGTTGCCCAGGTGTGTGATTAAAGTTCCAGATACAAAGTTGGAGGTCTCTCCCTACCTAGGTAGCTTATGTAATGCCAGTACGTACCACGTTATTTTAGCGCCGGCTGGCAGTTGTGTGGGGTAAAGCTGCCGAACTTCAACAATGAATTTGCTAATCTATGGATATCCATGGATATTCAAAAAGCAATCGATAATCAAGATGCCAGCATTGTCCAAGGTTCCAAATGAGATTATGTACTTAAACTATCTATTAGAGTGCATTCACAAACACCCAAATCCTCGGAGCTTCTCAACTTTACAGCCAACGCCGCAAAAGAAGGCAGGTCATGAGGTTCAAACGATCTTGATTCCTTTATATTATATAATGAAAAGCAAACTAGAGTCTGTTCAATAGTATCCAGCCCTATATAGGCGTATCCCAAATCCATCTACCCCAGATCTTCAATCCTTATCATGAGACCTGCATACTAGTTAAATTCTCGGAAAAAAACACCTCCAACCCAATCACAAGCTCAGTTGTCTAACAATAGCGCCGACAGTCAAGCAAATCAAGAATTTCAGGCTAAAGCAGCTTCGAGCTTGGCCTTGGAAGGGCAAGGTTGATCAATCGTATGCTGGTGCAGCTCGCAAGTTTTCCACTGTCGTGGATCAACAGGATGTGTGTAGACTTTGCGGTCACTGATGTGACTTCTCGCGTAATTGATATAGTCTACTCCAGCATGACCAGAATCTTTGAGTAGATCCCAAAGCTCGACGCTGGTGGGTTTTGATTTGCTGTTAATGCGATTGCATTCCTCAGAGACCATGAACCAACTAGAAGGGGTGTCAGCTTGCCGTCAATCGAAGATCAAGTGAAGGACGGATAACATACTCAAAAGTGGCAATGTAAAGCTTTCTCAATGGATTGCCCGGTTTGGTTCGAGAGTAGACGGTGTATAAATCACGAACGTCGGGTAAGATGCAGTTCTCATCATCATTTCCCCAGAGCTCCTTCATAGCCGAATCCAAGATTTCATCGCACAAAGCAGAAAGACCAAAGGTATTAGCCATGGTGTAGGTATCGACGAGGTGGTAGTTGCCGAGGCCTTCTCGTCTTCCTGGCTTACGAAGATCAAGCTTCATAAGAGTGTCGGTGGTGACCCATTGGATTAAGACTTTGAGGGACGAACCGAAGAAGTCTGTAATGTTGATGAAAGTGGATCCAGAGGTCGCGAGATATTTCTCGAAGTGGGGTACGAGTTGAAGTATGGCCTCGAATTCAGCTGCGGTGAAAGTATATCGGGCATAATCTTTGGCTGTACCACCACGGATGACAAAAGACTCCGTTCTGAATTGTTAGAGTCGAGTTCAAACATATAGGGGTAAATATATACTTACTCGTGGAGGTCCTCAAATTTCTCGCGACTGCGCTTGGTACCCTTTGGTGGAGGAATTTCGAAAGTTTTAGGTTGTATGACTGACTCCGCGGCTGGAGCTTTGGCCTTGCCCTTATATTCGTTTTTGGAGGCTGTATCATCAGCTCGAGGAGGGGAAGTAGAAAAAGTGGTTGGATGCTTGTCCTTGGCATATTTTACAATAGAAGCTGTTGAGACAGCGGACAAAGATAAAGTGGCTGAATGGCCCGTGGCATTGATTGTGGGTGTTGACGAGGAGCCATGGTAGAGCTTGATCCTCTTTATTGGTACAGAGGAAGGAGTAGAGAAAGAAGTGGTTGCCGTGGCCTCCAAAGGTCCACTTGGTGAGGCTGCTACCTTCAGCTTAGGATACAATGATCGGTACAATCCAGTCGCACCGGTGGAAGTTGTTTTTCCAGATGAGAGGGTAACTGGGCCAAGCGTAGTTGTCTCGTTGATGGATTTGATGAGTGCTTTCGCGGCTGCTCTGGAAGTTTTTATGGGGAGCTTTGGTGGTTCTTGAGCCTCGACCTTTGTATTACGAGCTCTCAATGAAGCTTTGCGCTCCAAATCAGGTAAGAGAATTTTCTTTGGTGAAGACATAGCTGACGATGATGAGTGGAAAATGGGCAAGGAAGAAGTACCAGGTACTTGAAAGATTGTCGAAAAAATGGTGCGGTTAAAGAAGCTCGTAGAAGTTTTCGAGGGTAGGAAGAATGTTTGTATGGAGGAGAACTATTTAAGGTCCAAGTCAACAATGAGTTGGCGGAGATTTCCTATTCACCTATTGATCTTTGACAGTTTTAGACCAATAAGACAGTCGCTAAATCATACTAATCTTACAACAAAACTCCTAAGCGAAGCTCCACAATGTGCATTGTCTCGACATAAGCGACAACATATTCTCTTGTTGGAACTAATAGTTTGACTGGGCGACTGCGAAAACAATAGATTGGGCGATTGATAGAGTGTTTATGTGGTACGAATGACTAATTGATTGGAGATATTGTAGCCCATTCATACTCTGAGCGATGGCTGGAGTAATGATGCGTAATGATCACATGTTGAGATTGATAAATGAAGGTTAATTGATGAGAATGAAGGTGAGAATCTCTTCTCCCATCACTAAATCACAATAGATAGCAGTTTCAGGGGTCAAGATCAAGTGGAATAAATCTGACCTCCAATTCGTGGTTGTGGGCTCAATAGCCGAGAGTTCCTTGATTAGGTGAATAAATAGTGTGTTTCACTAGAGACGTTGCAGTCCAGTGATTTTCGAATACTTTAACCGTAGGTAGACTGGAGAGTATCATCATACATTTCTCATTATGTATATTATGGTTTGGTAGTTTTTAGATCTGTATCTTAGATAGAGCAAGAATCAGCTCTCTTTGAGAAACTAAAGCTTAGTAGTTTTGATATTGATGAAGCATACAACGATAAGGAAAAATAATAGATTCAGCAAGTCAATAGTCATTATTGGCCACTATGCAGAGGCTCTTACACCAATAGTTCCAAAGATGTTCTTGTTTAAACCATGACTAATAGCTACAGATACTGAAATTGGTGAATACTCGACTAGCGATGAAGTGATTGCTCAGGGAGCGTACGTAACATTGAGAATATGGAATATGGAAGAGATCTTGAGAAGCTGCCATCCAACCAAAATGATTTACCGTTCAGAGATTAGATTCTACTTAAACAAGCAAAGTCACAAATCTTTAAGATATAAATGGTTAGAAATTACTACGATGGTGCGCTTATGCACACTTCAAAGTGGCCGTGCAGCAGTCATCTGTGGCTTGATCTGAAGTTATGGGAAATTTCTTCTCGCGATCCCGTTGGACGACAATCATTCGCGATGAGACAACAATATAACTTGAATGATCAAACTCGAAAATATCTATTATTTGGATATCATTTGGACAACAGCAGGGCCTGGCATCTCTTGACAACAGCCTCGAGTGGGGCATTCACTGATACCAATTGAACTTACGGCGCGAGAGACTTAGTATTAGCTAAATCGTCACAAAACCGCAAAATTATCTTTCCTATCGCCAGAGAAGGGCGCAAACTAATTTCACGTCGTCTCACTTAACTTGCTGTGGAATCTGACCACGTGAAGGTGAAGGCGCGTTGGTTCAGGCTTATCAGTATCTTGCTAACCTCTCCAGGGCTCGTTGAAACCTCGCCCATTTCGCAACGCTTGTATGCAGACTTGCCTCTCAAGGATACCTTCAACTGAAAGAACATATAAAGATGGTTGTTTTAGAAAACAGGCCAATCATATGGCTAGTACCATATATGACCTGGAAGTGGACAAGCATATGGAGTGCGCGTCGTCTTGAGTGATCAAGGCAATAGCTCCAGGCTGGTCGACAAGCACCCGGACCTCATATATTGCAACAGGTTTTGCTTATTGATCGAGTTTATCTTGTAGCCAAACATCCAATCGATCCCCGAACGCTCGACCTCGTTGCATTGCTCATCAAACCAAGCATCGAATGGCACCATCTTCCTGAACATTTTAGTCCAATCACATGATCAAGTGGTCACTTTATTGCTTCAATTCAATACACCCATGAAAATAACGCCATATACACAGCAAAGACAAAGCATCTTGTAAGATTAAGTATCTTATACAAACTCCGAGATCTCCCAGATATTCTTTTCCTCCATTCGTATATCTCAAATTCAATGCCAGTATGTGTTACGCCGTTCGTCAGACTTCCAGTCTATGCCCTAGGGTCCTCCTCATCCACGTCGCATTCGTCCGCCTTATTCTCGTCGCGTATGCCATCATGTACCGAATGAATCTCCTCCATCATCATGTATTCGCGAGGATTGGGACATGCCTATTGTTCGAGGTCTACTGTTGTCAAAAGAAGATTATTTTTATTTGGCCAGGCTTGACTTGGACGGTTAGAACAGGTACTGGAAACATTGACTGAACATATCACAAATTCTTTTGAAGCATTTAGAAAGCAATTAGTCTTGCAATGAAGCTGTACCAAAGGATAGAGATTTCAAAAATAGATAAATGTAACTAACTTGAAGGGTTTGTTGAACATCGACCCAAGACCAACGCAGTGATGATGGGCATAGCGATGGATGCAATGCCGAAAACTATAGCGAGTGTATTCTCCAAAACTAGAAATAATTATCAGTCTAAGGATCCGAATCTAATAAGAGACTTTTTAGTCACATAACTTACTCATGATAAAGTCCAGGAACTTTACACTTCTGGTTCTGAGTTTAGCAATATGGGGGAAAGCTAGCTGCGGAATTGACCCTCTTGTGTTTTCTTCTATGAGCTTCAGACATAGTATGTTTTAATTGGGTTGCAAGGTTGTACCGTAGAAACGTTAAACTTCCAAGTGCTTATTGTAACACCTAGCTATCCATTGCGGATGCGTAGAACCCTCCACCACCAAAAAGCAAAAAGCTCGGACTTTGGGCACCTCTCACAGGCAAGATTACACGGTAGTTGTAGTTCGGATCTCCAATTGCCAGTGGAGCGACGCGACTGGAGTATAGAAAATAAGCTAAAAGTGGTATTCGAGCCCGCCTACTCGGGAGAACGAGATTAGTTTGTCATGTGATCTTTTAACCAAACCACAAGTTACCGATTATTCATAGCATGCGGGGTGGAGGTAGCATGCGGGCGAGGGTGGAGGGGTCAAGCGCAAAGTCAAGATAGTCTCGGAAGTACTGGTGATCCTCTTCTTCTTCTTTCTCTCTCGTAGGTGTCCACTGAAGAAATAATCAAAAACTAGTTGTAGTAGTCCATAGAGACATACATGCCTTGATCATAAACGCAGTATTGAAAGGTGAAGGTCAACTATTGCACGATGCCGTTTTTTTTCTCTCCTTTTGAAAGTACATCATTGTTGCAAAGGATCCGAATGCTCGAAATGAATTCAACAGTTAAACCCCCTTCAATTGTTTAAAAGGGCTTGATTCCTTGTAAGTACTCAAATAATGGTATTTTCATTTGGAAACTCATCCAAAGCTTGGGAAAGATGGGAAGTCCTGACAAGATCTCAACTCCTGGAAGCTAAATAATGAGCCTAAATTATAAGCGACCTCATACGTTGAAGACACAGTCTACTAGCACTAGATCTAGTCTCAGTATACTTAGAGTCGACCACTCGGAAGGAATTCAAAATTTCAAATTGCATCACATTACTCACAATCAGCACCCTTCACTTCAAGATCCTACAATCTGTTCCATCTCCATCTCCCATCCCACTCCACTACAACCTTCCCAAGCTCCATCTCACAATACTTAATCTCAACCCCCATCTCGCCCCTCAGCCATCACATCACGATAATAGCCTCAGCGATGATAACACTCTTTTTCCTCTGCAGAATCCAAATAGAATTGATATTATTTCAAACACTTGAACCATTGAGATATTGATAGGAATTCGATCTGGCTTTCAATGACAGGTTGACAGTCTTTCATCTCAGCCAACATGAGTCTTCCTTGTCAGGAACACTTAAAGGAGGGAACTTAGAGATGAAAGTGTAAAATCTCGCAGTCCATCACAACGTCCCACAATATCAAACCCTAACGCCCACCATGATCATCACTAACACACAACACAAGAACAGCAATATAAAAGACCAAACTAATGTATCGAACAGTTTAATTTAACGCACCACAAATAATCACAAGCTACCCATCTATCAAATACCCGTCCTCATCTACTTGGAGCGCCAGTCTCAAAGACCTATTTATCATATCCCATACAGCCAACAAAAGCAGAGGACAACACAACAACGATATTATAAGGGGAAGTAAGGACAGAAAACCCAACCATCGATCTGATCCCTCGAGACCGCCTCTCCAGCTCTACAGCTTTCCCGCACAAGCACACTCACTAATTTCCACCCTGCGCCGACCATCCGCTCAATAACAATTCCCCTCCAACCACAATCTCATCACCTAGTCGATAACCCATGACACGTCTCTATCAATTCGCAACCTCCAGAAAATACCACCCCGAGATCCCACCATCTACACTCAGCAAAAGGGATTAGCCAACCAAGTCCAAGTCTCCGGCGTATTCCCCTTCGCCGCCGTAGTAATTCTATCCCCCAAAGAGATGCCCCGATAATCCGAAACCTCCCCCGTATTAGAATCGACATATCTATAATACAAAATTTCATTGTTGCTTTTATTATCGTTTTCACTCTGCGTATCCAGCGTGAAAGAGGTCCAATAGTTGTCTACGCATCCCTGCTGTGTTTCGTTGGCGACGTCTTTGTGATTGTTGAGGATGGGATAAGTCCCTGGGGCAGAGATAGATTGGAGCGACTCGTTGTAGTAGCAGGTTATACGCCCGTTGTCTAGGAACGAGGCATAGATCATGGGCTTGTCACCTTAGTGTACGTTATGTTGACGTTCATGCACGCGCGAGCGGATGAAACGAGGGCTGCAGCCGAAAGGAAAATGGTAGAGAATTGCATTTTTGAATTGATGATCGTAGCTAATGATAATAAAAAATCGAGTTTATAAATGAATGTAGATATGTGAATTGTGTTGAGAGGCTTGAAAAAAAAAAATGACTGTTACGACAAAAGAAAGTTTGAGAAAGATTGTGTGATGGCACTGCCGATTGCTAAATGTTCTAATGTGGAAATGATTGCCGATATGAGTTATTTACTACGTGGCTTGAAGCTCTTTATATCTTCATTCGTTGCTCAGTAGAAATAACAAAAGGAGATCTGACGGTGGCTCAGTCAGGCGCTTGAAAGTTCAGTCTAGCGAGGTCAAGTCATCCTAATGTCGAAACTGGAGGCTTTGAAAGATGTTGTTTTCGGACATATTCCATATTGACCCCTTGGCGTCCCAAAAACAATTTTAGCTTGCTATTGAAGGAAGCAACGCCTACAGTCTGGTCAGTTTTGGAGGTTGACTCAAGTCTGACACCCCATTAAGCGGTCACTTCTGGATTCGTCTACTGTTTTCGAGGAAGGATTGCAGTCGAAACATTCATCTACGGGCAGGAAGAGACATTTGATGATATGAGTGTGAAAAATGATATTCGCAAAACACGGCTTCAAGATTTTATTCATCGTCGAGGTAAATTATAGGATTTCTGTCACTTAGGAATTGCCTTACGAGTGAATAAACTTCTAACGTTTTGGGGTCAGCTAAATGTTTCTCTTCGCACTAACCAGCGGTCCACCACTTGGAGGATTGACAAAATCCTATGAACAGCCTCAATTTGTGCTGCAAGCGTTTAAAGCAACAAATTTGGATACCTAGGTAGTGTTACCTCTACCTCGCCCAAATTTCCGGTTGCCGAGGAATTATGTTTGGAAAAAGCCAATTAAGGTTAAATTTCATGTCAACTTGTGGAATCGTAACATTAAGTTAGTGTAGAAATGAGGATCAAGATCTATGGATGGCACCACTTGGGCATGATAAAATGGTTTAGAATTCTGCTTGGACAAAACAACAACATTAACGACGAGAGAATACCCTCCAGTGGGATCCTATACTAAAAACGTGAAATTTGATTATAGTACTAATTAGATGAGCATGTCTGTAAAATCTTCACCCGCACCCAATGTGGGCCGAGATACTGTACTCTTGTGAGTTGCAGTATAAGTTGTGAAGACTTTCATTGAAAAAGAAAATTCAAATCTACAAAAAGATTTCCACGACTAATTTGTCTTGAGAATGGTGCTTGAGCTGTGCTCTTCCCTCAGTTTTCTTCTATTTCTGCTTCTATTTGTTGAGATTCTCCCAACATCTAATTTTAGTTCTCACATATTCGTGGAAACACTGATGAAGGGTTCTTTTAGAAAGCGAAGACTTGATCTTCCAATTTGCTGACTGGGTTGGCCTTCTTGAAGCCCAACCCTTCAGAGGCCTTCTTCATGGCACTGATCATAGGTGGTGGTCCGCAGAGTAAGAGCTTGACATCTTCTGCTGGCTTAGGAAGCCATTTCTGTATTATGTTAGCGCTGATATGATTGGTAGTCCCCAAAATTGAAAGACTTACGGTGATCATCTCAGGAGTGACAAATCCAACACCACCGTCCCATTTCTCGGGTGGGTTATTCAAAACATAGTAAACTCGGAATCCTTTGTCCTCGGCGGCCAGACCATCCAAATCCTCCTTCAATAAAATATCCTCAGGGTTAACATTTGCAAAAATCAAATCAATCTCAGTCTTGTCTCCGGTAGCTCTTCCTCTAATGACGGCACGAATAATTTGTAACATGGGTGTTATACCAGTTCCACCAGCGATCATACCGAAATGACGAACCATATTAGGAGTATACACCATTGCACCTTTTGGGCCACGGACTTTGATAGTTTGACCAACGTTTAGAGAAGCCATATATTTAGAGATGTTTCCAGTAGGGTAGGACTTAATAAGAAGGTCGAAGTAACCGGGTTGGTGATCTCCAGAGACTGGGGTATATGATCGAACGATTTCCTTGCTTTTCCCATCGGCTTGAGGGAGGACAGCGGAGATAGAGATATGTTGACCGATAGGAAGACCGAGAATAGAAGTAGGCTTTGGCAGACTGAATCGGTAGCTATGCTGATGTTAGGAAAAGAAGTTAACAAGAGGTAGAATATAACTGACATTGCTACATTGTGAGAAATGATGGTCTTTTCTTTGAGCGCGAAATCCTGGAAAACGGTGGGCTGGAGAACTGGAGCTTCTTCTAAAGGAAGAGTCAGTATGAGAAGAATCCAGAAAGAGTGTGTGCAAAGTGTGAGCTTACGACCCGCCCAGATCTTATAACCTCCAAGAAGAGCAGCGAGAGCCACGGCGAAAGGGAGCCATTCTTTTTTGACAATCCAACATCCAAATATCAGAAGACCCGACGGAATATAGATTCCATCAATGTATGCCTTTGAAGTGAACTTATTTGCTGGTGCGGTGCTCATTTTGGGGGGGTGGGAGGGGATTCCGATGAGAGCTCAAGGAATTGTTGGGCTTTGTTGAGATCCTTGCGAACCTTGCGAACCTTGCACTTCTTGTCCCTTTTGTGTTTCAACCAACTATCTGAATACCTCGATATCTGTTGCAAATTACTTGGAACTATAAGTTTCTTGACGATTTTCGAGTTTTGCTTGGGGGAGAGACCCGACTTAAAAGTAAAAGTGGTGTCGGCAAATACAAAGTGCGGCTTGTCTCCGCGGGAAAATAGAAAGTTTTAGCTCAAATCTGATTTTGTTGATGTTTTGGCTGGGTCGGAGGCTCGGAGCGGGAGCTTTTACTGCCGAACTTTACCCAGACGAGGATATCAATTTAGAGATCCATGGATACCGGTATTCCGGTAGGTGATGAACATCAATTTTAGACATCATCAGGTTGACAGGGCTGAGCAATTTTTTAAAACAAAGTAATTCTCAGCCGCCCTGTTAAGAAATGAGGGGATTGATCAATCAGAATGGTGACAACGAAGATGGCAAATTCGAGGATTCACCATTTCCTCTTACAGACACAGATAGATGGGTTTTGTCACAAACGGATGAAGAGTTTCATTTGCATGATTGGGATGAATTGAAAGAAATCATAGGTGAGCTTCTTCTAGTTGTTTTACTTATATGAGCTTCGTTTTCTCACATTACATGATTCCAAAGACCAGAGAATATACGAGGGATCACGAGTGTGATGACGATGAGGTCTAGGGATGTGATACGCCAGGTCTCACTCAACGCAGTTTTGCTTCCTCCTCACATGTCATGACATCTTACATTTCCATCTAATTCTAATAATTCTCATCAAGCGACAAACAACCTCTCAATCCTCAAACGGAAACCCTCCGACCTTCGTCGTTATATGTCATGGTCCGCAGCTACCAAAGCCGAGTATGGAAGTATGATGAATTATATCCTCCAACACCGACTCCCATGGGGCTCTCCACCATTTACATATATCTCCTCCACCCCGTTTGAAAACTCTTCGGATTATAAGATTTTGCTAAATGATTGGCCCTATGGTCTCTCGAAAGATGTTACACATTTCGTGGTGTGGTCAAAAACACCAATCGCTACCGACGACAACAATGGAGACGTGACGGATGAGAGCAGGAGAATCATTGAAGATTTTGTGAAGAGAACATTTGCTGATAGATTAGGTGGCAACGATAGAGTAATGTGGTTCAAGAATTGGGTCGCATTGCAGAGTGTAAGAGCTTTAGAACATATCCACGTCCTGATCAGGGATGTCCAGAATGATGATATTGAGTTCTGGACGGAAAACAAGATATAAAAGGACGTATATACACAGAATTTTATCTGGATGGAAACTCGTATGTACAACACTCATCTTCACCCAGCCTAGACAAAAATTCAGATTCGCGTGATCTCGGCTGGAACCATACATCATCAATCATAGCAGACCTTACTGTCTTCTCTGCCTTCTGTTACCGGCCGGTATTTGGCCTTCAGGTGCCTGTGCTCCTTGGCCACCACCCATCATGCCCTTTGCTCCCGACCACAGACCAAACACCTTGTAGAGCCCATATATCGGCACAATGGAAAATATGATCCAGCCCCAGTTGCCGAATACAACAACAGCAAACAATGATAACCAATGCATCCATATGATGTCGAACATATATTCCGTCAATCCTGGTGCTGCAAGATCCTCTCCTGCGGACATCATCTTCCCAGCTTGGTCGTACTTAGGACGACTATTTTTCTCGAGGAAATATTCGATGATCCAGGGCGCGAGTGAGAGAATTAGGTAGGTCCACATGTTCCGGGATCGTACCAAAAAATGAAAAAGGCAGAATAGAACATTTACGAGAAGAGTTCCATAGTGAAGGTTATTGAGTGTTTGATTGTTGGCCTTTGCGCGGTCTTTTTTCGCTTTCTGTGCCATTGCGTTATGTGTAAAGTAGAAAGATGGATGGATGGTGTTAAAATTGCAAGAACCTCAGTTGATGTTTTCAGAATCTGGCCTTTTCTGGATGAATGTGGATGTTGTGGTGCCAAATACTATAGAAGATTCGATACCACTCCTATCTCTCCTATCTCATCAAGTAGCTTTTGTAGACGTCGATCTTCTAAATAGAAACAATCAGATCAAGGAATTCCAAGGTTGAGTAGAGATGATGATGATGATGTTGTTTAATAAAAGTCGCGTGTAGAAATTAGAAATTGAGTTTCTTCACAAGGCTGAGTCTGCCTACGTTCACCTTGCTGACTAATGTTAAAAAAAAATTACCCCAATAATGTAAATGTCCGATTGTTGCTGGGTGAATGAATGAATGGGATCATTGAATGGGTCTGCAACCAATCATGCAACCAATCATTCCCACCGCGAGCAGACAAACAACAGAACAAAAATTAAAAAAAAAGGTCGAGGGCGCGCGCGCAAGGGTTTTGATATATCATATATCCATATATCATACCTACCTACTCCGTACTCCATAGTAGAATAGTTGATTATAACCACTTCCAAGGTTTACAAAAGAACAAGAACCGTCGGATTCTGGTTTCGTTTGCATTTCATTTGCCTCATCATACCTATTCGGCCTTCTCACGTCTCTCTTTTCCTGCTACTACTTCCCTAGGTACTCTTCATTTCATAGGTAATCTTACCAAAATTTATTATATCACCTGCAGGTACCTACCTACCTACCTACCTTCAACAACAAATTCACTTGATATTTGAGGTGCTTAGGGTCGGTCCATTTCAGCCTTTTGCTTTTTCATACCTACCTACCTACCTACTAGGTACCTAGGCAACGACTTATTAGCAACTCTTTCCCGCCTGCCTTGCCTTGTCCTGTCCTGTCCTGTCCTGTCCTGTCCTGCATTTCCGCCTTCTTCGTTACAGTTACATTGATAAATAGTAACAAGCAGCAAGCAGCAAGCAACAAACCACCAACCACCAACTCCTCTGTTTTTACGACCTCACGATTGTCTTCACGAAATCCCTATTTGCTTCCTTCTACCTAACTCTTTCAACAACAATACAACGAGATAATATTAATGTCATCAATCCTAGAATAGCTGTGGTGGAGCTACAAAAACTTTACATTCATCATCAGATTGACCAGGAATAGCTAGCAACGCGCGAGAGAGCTTTTTTCCTTTTTGGTTTAAGCCCAGGTCGATCGACAAAGGGAACCTCCTCGACATAACGATTGTACAACAATTGAAGAGACATTCAAACCTCTGTTGTCTTCATGGCGAGAACACCATAACGAATTTAAAATCTGCGAAATCGATCTACTTCCTCCTTTCACGATCCTACACAATGCCTCCGTCAAGGAAGGAAACAATCAATCCTTGTATCACGACTCAACTATGCCAACTCATCTACTATCACATTGATAATAATCTCCTAAAGAATGCCTTGTTTTTCGCAGAACGATTGCATGCCTACACCCCGAAAGGTCCTGAATCATCTTACCTCCTCTCCTTATGCCATTTACGACTTGGCGATTATCCTTCCGCCTTCGAAGTCGCAAGAAGTCCTGGTAATAAGACGGGAAATCTTGGCTGTGCATACATCTATGCGCAAGCATGCCTTGCTTTAGGTAAATTGAAAGAGGGAATAGTGGCATTAGAAAAGAACAGAGGTTGTTGGGGCGGACAGAACTCTTTTGGCAAACATACAGAATACTCACGACATCCCTTTCCCGACGCTTCTGCAGTTTGTTGCTTACTAGGGAAGCTATATCGTGCTTTTGATGACAAAAAAGAGTCAATCCGCTATTTTGAAGATGCGCTGAAATTGAATCCATTCATGTGGGATGCTTTTACTAATCTCTGCGATATGGGCACCAATGTTAGGGTCTCGACCACGTTTAGGATGAGTGTAGAGATGGAGGCAATACTGAAATCGAATGCGCCAGACCGCGAGGGGGCAGTGGAAACTTTATTGGTAGAAGAGCCTAAAGCGAGCCGGCCCAGCGCGCGATCTTACCAAAGCGACCCCACGGATCCGTTCAATAATAATTCTTCATCTCGGTCATTCGCTGGTGGTCTCTTCGGATCACTTGCTACTTCTGCATCCTCGAAACTCGCTGAGAGCAACCCCAGTCTTACAAACCTCCCCGCGACTGGAGGTGGCAGCAGTATCATCTCAGATACAATGGAAACACCTACCGGTCCGAGTGTCCCTTTAGATTATAGTATTGCACCCAGTCGAAAGGAACCTGGTGTGGTTTCCGCATTTCCTATCAATATGGAACCTCCACAGGCCCCAGTTCGCAGGAATCGAACACTACAGGGGCTTGGTATGGACTTCAGTATGGACGTTCCAAAAATGGGCCGATCTATGACTTCAAAACGACTTCAAAAAGCTGCTGCAGAAATCTCGGAAGATAGTAGCGCGGGACATAACTCCCGCCACAACTCTGTTACGGCACCGGTTGGAGAGAGGAAACGAACCATATCTGGACAAGTAGTCCCTAGGCAACCTTCGGAAGATCCGGGAGCACCTCAGAGAAGGAGTGTCAGATTGATTAATCAATTTCGCCCGACAAGCACGAAACCTTCCAGTAATCTTACGACGGTTGGGCCAGCTCCTGGACGAGAATTAAAGAAGGCTAGACCTCCAATATCGAAGATCATGAGGCCCGCTGGATCCTCGACTGCCGGCAGACAGGTCAGTGGTAATCGAAAACCGGTAGAAGATTCGATGGAACTAGACCAAAGGGAGGGAGAGATGAGATCCCGAGCGCATGTTTCTACAAAATCTTCTATAGCTAGATCATCTGAATCAGACTCTGGGACTCGCGAGGATGCTTTAAGATGGCTTCTTGATTTGTTCAAGAAGTTCGGCACCGGCTATTCTTTACTTGCTAAATTTCAGTCCCATCAAGCTCTGGAGGCGTTTTCTGCATTATCTACCCAACAGCAAGACACTCCTTGGGTATTGTCGCAGATGGGGCGTGCTTATTACGAACAGGCATCATATACCGAAGCGGAAACCTTATATAGACGAATTCGACAGATAGCGCCAACCCGCTTTGAGGATATGGAAATCTATTCTACTGTTCTTTGGCACTTGAAGAGGGAAACGGATCTTGCTTTCCTTGCACATGAATTAGTGGATTCGTCGTGGCAATCTCCAGAAGCATGGTGTGCACTGGGAAATTCATGGTCACTAATGCGAGATCATGAACAAGCTCTGCGGTGTTTCAAGCGAGCTACACAACTTAATCCTAAGTTTGCTTATGCCTTTACTCTTCAAGGACATGAACACGTTATGAATGAAGAGTACGACAAAGCACTTACTTCATACAGGCATGCAATGGCTGTTGATAGACGCCATTACAATGCCTACTATGGTGTTGGTAAAGTTTATGAGAAGATGGGTAATTATGATAAAGCTTTCATACACTTTGAAGCCGCCTCCAAAATCAATCCAACGAATGCGGTGCTTTTGGGTCTCATGGGAAGTGTGGTTGATAAGAAAGGAAACAAATCACTGGCACTTGCGTACTTCAAAAAAGCTATTGATCTGGATCCAAAATCAGCCTTAACCCGGTTCAAGAAAGCCCGATGCCTAATGACGATGGGGAATATGGAGGATGCTTTGGACGAATTAAAAATCTTGAAAGATTTGGCTCCTGATGAGGCGATGGTCCACTTCTTATTAGGGAAACTTTATAAGAATATCAAGCAAAAGGGTGCTTCAGTTCGACATTTCACCATCGCTCTGAATTTAGATCCAAAGGTATGTTCAGTTATCGTGGTTTCAATATTTGCGGCTAACCAAAAACAGGCAAGTCAGCAAATCAAAGAAGCAATCGAAAGTTTAGAGCAAGGAGACGACGATGATGATGATGAAACAAGCATGATGGGCTGATTTGAGATGCCCATTATACTCAAATTTCGCCCACAGTAGTTCCACTTAGAATCTCATCACCTTTATTGTTTTCGCGTTCCTTTTCGAAATGTCTTTTCAAAGATACCCATTAGTTATCGACGTATCATTACCTCAAATCATTCAATCACCTTTTATTCGAACATGATCTCATAATACAAACCTCACTACCCACTACACAAACGAGTATCTCTACAAACAAAACAAAAATACAGCTGCCAAAAACGGCGAGATATGATGATACGATAAAACTGGAAGGCGACGTCCGGTCACGGTTCGGAAAAGAATCTTAGCATTTGCATTGGGTTGGCGTTCTTACTTCTTTTTGGTATGGTCCTCATCAAAGATGATTGGATGGATAGCCAGAGGTTTTCTCCTTTATGAACAACTTTTTCTCGACTACTCAGTTGGTCGTTTGCACTATATCACTATGATGGGATGGCTAGGGTGATAAATGGCCACTAATTAGTGATCAACAGAAGCAAATGCAGCGGGCCCAGGGTTAGAAATGCATAGGCAGGCAGTGTGTAAAATGAAGTATTGTAAATAATAGTCATCTCTTCCATTCGCCTTCCTTGGCTCGATCATGCATTGGCGATGGAATGTAGGATGGAAGATGCAGGAATTGTATCATACTTTTCCGTCAAACGTGTACAGTTTCTCTTCTTGCGTCAACGTGAATGCGATTGTCTTAGACGGGAATGCTGGGATACTGTTGAGGTTCTCCATGTTTTTTTTACTATGGCTAGTACCTCCTTTCTAATTGTCGTTATCAGTTATTTATATTCCTCGGCCTTTAGTATGTTGCTGTTTGTGTTTTGGGGGTGCTCTGGTTCCATTTAAAATTTAGCTCAATCAACGCGACTGCAAGTGCAAGCAATATTCATGACGGGAAATTCCCCGTGATTTCTTTCTCTTTGATCTATGGAATTCAAATTGATAGTATTTTACTTTCATACCTGGTTCCATTTAAGATTCTTGAAAATCACATGAGGAATCGGACCTTACTATTCGATACCGGGACCCTACCAAACACACGGTACATCAACACTCATTTGTGTAAGATATGAAGGACTCGGAGAATAAAACAAACATGGGGACCATTAGCTAATCTCTAGTTCGGAATTTTTAGTGAAGTCGAGTCCAACAAAGAGTCCAACAAAGACTCTATTGGAGTGTTGTTCCATGGTCGTTTTGTCTTCATCGCGCAATTTTTGAGAATTTTCTTTGTGCTTAGGAGAACAATCGTTTCATTTCTTTATACTGTAGTAAAATAGGTTCAGTTTGAGTATAGGGGTTTATGGCGAGGGCTTTCTTCGGTTAGGTTGAGGACAGCAATCCCTTTGCTACGGAGTTGTTCATGGTTCACGATTTCAACTTCAGATCATGAACAATACCTTGGAGTTATTGTTAAATACCCGAGATCTTTCTCTGACTTATCTCATTTTCATCATTATCATCTACAACACTAGAAACTAGAAACCAACATTTATTCTCAACATCTAACACAGCTTTTCGGAATACTTATTTCAAGATGTGTATCACTCTAGAACTCAAATTCTTAGGATGCCGCCACCAAGAAAAACACATCCGCCCATGCCAGGCAGATGATTCCCTTTGTGGGAACATGGTGACCGATAATAACACGCTTGATGATTACTGCGGTGAGTGTTACATGCTAGCCGATCCTAGAGAATCTCAAGTGCCTGCTCCTCGAGTGAGACCTCGAGTGAACGAATTTATTGATTTACTTGTCAGTCATTACCTAACTTGGAATGCTGAAGCTGAGACACATGATTTACAGGTTCTGGTCCAAAATCTACCTCTTCCTGAGGCTACCTTCCAAGATGGCGCTTTTTACTGGTTCAATTCCGTAGATTTAGGTCCACTCTCTAATGATGACCTTGATGGACTGTCTAAGATCGTATATCAGCATTTGCTTCCTGACTTCTGGCTTCGCGTGACACGCGGCGAGAATCCATCACGTGCCTCTAGAATTTCGATCCTTCGTCTTCGACGAATTCACAATGTAAACGATCAATTCCTTGGCTTGACATATTCCTTGGGGAAGCATGCTTTTCGCGAGGCTATGGGCTACCCAAAAATATCTGTTTTTCAACCGGTCGACATCCCACTCGGCGATGATGAACCATGCGGCATTTGTCTAGACTCCCTCAACGATGTGGATCGGCAGGGAGTGCCAGTAAATCTAGATTGCAAACATGTTTTTCATCAGCGATGCATTGAGAGATGGTTTGTAGAATCAGCCGACACCCTTTGTCCGCTTTGCAGAAGACGAACGCTGGTCCCAGAGGTCCCTGATTTCCCCCGACCAGGATGGCTCACAACTTTAATCCAACCTGAGCCACCAGTCATTCTCGATGAACCGGTTTTTACGATTGAAGATCTATTTAGGTTAGGGGATGATCGTAGGGACGCGCGTATCGAACTCCAGACAGCTGAAGCAGCTCTTGATCTTATCAACGCAGAGATTCCCATTGCAAGACACGATCTCTCGTCGGCCGAAAACTACCTTAGCATAAATTTGGCACTTATCCATGTGGTAGAACCGGATGACGGAGAGGTGATTAGACTTCACACTCGCGTCCGTCGACATCAATTGCTCATCGCGCAGCAGGAACGCATCCTTCAGAGGCAATTGACAGAAAGACGAAGACTGGAGGAAAGAGTTCTTGAATGCGTAACAAGATACCGTGCCGCGTCAAGCGCATTCGCGCGGGCGACGGATTATATCAATAATAATCCGCAAGATGATGAAATCGTGCTGGAACCGAGACAGGAAGACTAAAATTGCCAAAACCTCATCCCCGATTGCATCGCGATGAAAGTGAGAGAGGAGGAGTAAACTGCCAATACCCCAACCCGTTTGATTTCTTTCCTTGATAATAGCTGGTCTATTAACACTCTGTTGGTTGATGTTGCTACAATTGCATTCTATTGAATAAAATCTGCATCGAACCAAAAGAAAAAGCCTTTCTGGGTCGGCACCATTGCAATTGCTTTCTATAGAAAAAAAAAAATTAAACAAATAAAAACAAAATTCCTATACTATACTATACTACACTCACCACCTTATACAACTTTGACCAAAAAGAGATTTAGTGACAAACCTGCTTTAAAATCAAAACAATCTTGAAATCTCATCTTTTACAATCCTTCGCTTTTTAAACTTTAACTCTACTTCCCGCTTCTAACTTACCATACTATAAATGCATTTGAAATCATTCTCCTTTTATCTTTTTTTAATCTATCTATCTGTCTCTTGAATTTACTACTGTAATGCCAACTTCACAATATAATTAATAATTAAATACTACTATCATTTTGACTATTGATATAAATAAGTAATAGACCTCTTATACTTTATATACTAATTAGCTAGGTTGATACTATTAAATGATACTATGCTAATATATAATATATATATTGCCAAATCCGGCCATTTAAGTCTTCCTCTTCATTCAGAATATTTTATAGTTTTTGTCTTAGAATAATATTTTTATTTTTATAATACTACGATACTATATACGATGTACAATCTTCCTAGGAGTAAAAATTATATATAACATCTATATATTCCTTTTAATTCTTTATAAACTTGTTCAAGTTATACGATATATATACACATTATTCATTTTCTCAAATCCAGATTTAAATTCAATCTCTAGTATCCTTATCTAACTTTTCAATCTACAAAGTACAACTCGAATATCTTTCTCTGTTTAGTGTTTTTTCTATTATCTATCATCTCAGATTTACATGCTTTTCATCTACATTTCTTTTTCTTTTTCTTTTTCAAAAATACACACTTTTTTACACACCCTTTTCTTTTAAAAATTACAGGATCCCCCCGATTATAGCGTAGGAAGGGTACTAGGTAACAAGATGATATTCTACAAGGAGAGTTGCAAGGTCCTAGGGCAAGGGCTGATTATATAGAATGAGATACTTTAGGCATTTACTTCAGCTAAGCTATATAACTAACTAGGAACGGGTAGTGAATCCGTGACACCCCCCCTTCCTCTTTCTTCCTCCTTTACCACTATGTATACCTAATAGAGTAAAGTAATCTTACTTGATACTTCTACCCTCAGATCTTAACACTCTATATGATACAATACACTACACCAATAATTTATAACCTCCAACCAACAACCTCCAACCTCCAAACTAATCCCTAACAATCAACCCAATCAACCTTAACCCAACACCCTCCCTCTCCCTCTTCCTCTTCCTCTCTCCCTCCAACAACCTCCCCCTTCCCATTCCCCACTCACACAACTAACAATATCTAAATCCCCCCAAGTAAACCCCCCCAAGTAAACCTCAAAAACCAATAGTATCACAAACCCATATCATTACAACTCCTACTACCTACAGTACTATAGTAAATACCTCAACTTCTATATTATTTCTTCAATTATAAGATTCTATGATTTATATATATATATATATATATATATTATTTCTTCAATTATAAGATTCTATGATTTATATATATATATATATATATATATACAATAACCATCAAACCCTCTCCGCTTCGCTTAATACGGGTGTAAAAATAAATATTCACTTACTTATACATTTACATATTTATAAACTCATAAACTCATAAACTCATAAACTCATAAACTTATAAATTTATAAACTTATAAACTCATACATTTATTTATTTTCATATTTATATACTTAAACATTTCTATATTTATTTACTCTCACACTCACTCACTCACTCACTCCCTCAAAAACCCTAAACCCTCACTCAACCCCCCCCCNCCCCTTTTAAACTATTATAATTATCCTTCTACATCCCATCCCATCCCATCCTATCCTATCCTATCCTTTATAACACTTAATACTTTACCTGTTTTTATTTAATCCACTTAATCCTTAATAATCTTAATCTTACAAATAACAATTAATAATCCCATCCCATCCCATCCCATCCAATCCCATCCAACCCAATCCACCACTCATCATATTCCACATACAGCCCTCTCCCCTCATATTTATTACTTTCACCAATTGCAAAAAGCATCTTCAATAACAAAAGTCCCCCTCAATCAAGTAAACACCATCTCTCACACATTCATCACACTGCATTTCCTTTCAATTTCTCTCGATTTCTCTCAATTTCTCTCAATTTCTCTTGTTTTGTTTAAGTTATCAATTTTCCCTCCTACCCAAATCCTTCTC
>NGKI01000022.1:119929-158142 GCA_002162615.1 Myriosclerotinia duriaeana
GAAATAGAAATAGAAATAGAAATAGAAATAGAAATAGAAATAGAAATAGAAATAGAAATAATTAGTAAATATAATATAATATAATATAATTCAAAAGGATATACAGTACATCTCCAACCCTACCAAATCCTATAGTATATCCCTTGGTATTATACCCTTTAGTATTGTAGTATTGTAGTGAGTATTATATACGCATCCATCCATCCCAATCAATCCTTCCAGCCCCCAACTCCAACCTAATATATTCTACTCAATATCCATCCCATGCAGATCCCACTCCCTAACTCCCTAACTCCCAACCCCAACCCCAACCCCAACCCTATGCCTTTGATCCTTCTCCCTCTCCCTCTCCCTCCCCTTCTCCTTCTCCCTCTCCCTCCCCTGAATCATCCCCCCCAAACTCCCCACCGAATGCGTAGAATGCGTAGACTGCGTAGAATGCACACTCCCACTCGCACTCCCCCTACTATCTCTTTCTCTCCTTCCGGTTCCCTTTTTATTATGATATCCCGCACCACTCTTATTCCCATTGGTGTTACCAACTCCATCTCCAACTCCATCCCCATCTCCATCCCCATCCCCATTAAAATCTCCCGCGCTTCCCCCGATATCGTGGCAGAAATCCCCCATCATGCTGCCGTCCATACTGAATACTGTATTTGAATTCCTGCTCTTTATTTCATTTATCGGGGTTTGCCCTTGTATGCCATCCATCCCCATCCCCATCCCCATCGCACCCACACCCACACCCCCATCACCATCCAAACCCATTTCCCTCAACCCCCCAACCATCCCCATCCCAATATCCAAGCTCTTATCCCCACTAAAACTTCTCACTCCAAAACCTCTTCCCCTCCGTGAGGGTTGGCCGAGTGTAGCTAGGAGTTCTGGTTCTTCTTCTGAGAGGGAATGGAGGACTTCTTTTTCGTGTTCATGATCATGATCATGATCGTGATGATTTATATCTGTATCCTCAATGCGTTCGGGACTCACACTCACAGCTCTAAATCGACTCCAATATTCCCTCTCTTCTTCCTCGTCATACGATTCATCATCTCCATCATCCCCATACTCATATTCATATTCATGATCCGATCCCACCTGTTTTACATTCCCCAACACACCCGATAATTCATCCTCATCATCTGCCAAATCATCATCAATAACCACCGGATAACTTCCGCTTTGTGGTCTCGTCCTCAAACTATGCGTCTCATCTTCACTTTCCCATCCACCGATATTTCTATCACTCATGGGACTCTTCGTCTTTTGAACAATAGGCGAGACATCCCTCTCCCTCCTGGCGGAAATTTTACTCCAAACAGGTATTTCAACTCCTGGTAACCCAATCTTTTCACATTTCAACGAATTCGCCATATCCAAGACGCTAATCCACATCGGACATATATAACCCACATTTTTGCGCTGACTCCATGCCAGCACACTACCCGCCACCCTCCCACTATTATTCCCAGGACCCGCGCTAACATCATCACTTCGTTCCAAAACCCATGCGCCACTATCACCGGGAACACCTATTTTCCCCGCGACTTGCCAACTCATGGATGGGGTTTTGCGACCGTAGATTTTGAGAATGGACATGGAAGGGAGGATTCTTCCGGTTTGCGTGCCGCTTGTTCGGGCTGTGCATTTTACTGGGAGGTCGGGGAGGGATGTTAATGGGACGATGCCTGATGGTTGTGTTGCTGAAGATATTGAGGAAGAAAGATCGGGGAGACGATGGGCTTCGAATTGGAAGAGACACCAATCAATCTCGTGAGTGATATTTTCATGAGTCAATCGTCGGATTCCAGAACTGGTGTAAATATTGCCAAGTAAGCATGAATCCAAGTGGTCTTCGTCTCTCGTGTCGGGGTCGGGATAAAATTCTGGATCGATGTCATCGATAGCCGGTTGTGTGACTGGGTATTTGTAAATATTTGAAGGAGAGGCGGAGATAGGGGGGATATCTCCTGGTTCGAGGCTGGGAAATTCGGCATCGGAATCATCTTCATCTTCGGAGGGATAAGGCGAGGATTCGGAATCAAACGATGAACCCGAGGACGAATAATCCGTGAAACTATAATTATATTCTTCGTCGCCACTGGAGTAGTAAGATGTATCGGAATGGGTTAATTCAGGCATTTCGAGATATTGAGGACGAGCTGAGGAACGAAGGATTGGTTTCGTTGGTCGCACTGGCTCATCATCTTCGTTTTCCGAAGGGTCATCTAACATATGATGAACAGACATTCCATAAGGCTTGTCATCGACTGTGATGAGTCCACCAAAAGAAACTGGTGGAAGATGATGATCATTGATATATGCTCCCATACTAGCGCCGTTTTTGGGGCGCTCTTGATGTTGAGTATTCTTCGCTTCAAGTTCATCACCATGAGCCATACTTCTTTTGACCCCGCCATTTCTGGCTCTCACAACCTTTCCACGGCATACTTTCAATCCATATGTAGCCTTATCATAGACGAGACTCTTTTTCAATATACTTCGGACTTTATTGACGCTTGTACATATGACAAGAATGGTAGGTTTTGTTTTCGTTGATGATTCGCCAACTGATTCAAGAGATATCTCAACTGACTCTGGATATTTCTTGTAAAAACTTCGAAGAACGTGGTTTACGTGAGGCATGATATTTGTGTGCCAGAAATTGATATGTTCTTGACTAATTCGAATTGCGGGGAATGTCTTGAGCTTGGGTTTGGATTTGATAGGTTCGATGGCTGACACAAAGACAATTAGTTTTGAGCTTTTATGAAGGGGTATCAACTCACCAGAAGTCTTCTTTTCCGACCACTCAGCAGTAGCCTTTTGAGGGGAGTTTTCACGCTTTGGTTTCTCACCCCAATTAATTTCTGGTTCTTGTGGAGCAGTAAAATCAATTTTTGCATCCCTTCGATGACGGTATCCTTGAACAGATGAAGATGAAACGTCAATCTTCAATGGTGAAGGTGCAAATGGTGGTTCATCAGTTCTTTCACTATCATCATCAGAAACATCATCGAGTGAACAACAAGTGTCGAGTGCTTTCGAAACACGCCAAAAGACCTTTTGATGCATAACATCTGGCCTCGCTTTTCGTGAAATTTCTCCTTCCGGGGCATTCAAACATGCTTTCACCGCTTTGACATATATGTTTCCACATCGAGATGCGAGATGTTTAAGAACATCGGTAAGGTTGGAAGGGACTTGAGATGCTCTTGGGAAAAGTTCCGATAGGGAACTCCATAGACCAATCTCGAGAAGGATCATAGCAAGACTGTACAAATCCAACGACTTGCTTTCTTGAGTTAGATTAGTATATTTGGTAACCCTCGGGTCAAGTTGATGCTTATACAACATATTGGCCGGGTCCACACTTGGTCCCGAATCTGTTGCAATATCAGAAAATAGGTCGTAGGAACCCAGATATGATTGCCGCATATTAATTTGTGTCAAATCGAAAGGCCGCTGCGAAGTAGGATGTTCGATGAAGAGAATATTGGAAGGAAGTAGATTGCCATGAACAATGCCTTTCGAGTGTAGATCAAACATAGCATTGGCTATGTTGTAGGCCAACCTATACTTGACCTCCAAACTAGGTTCGAATGCAGGACTTATCAGAAGTTCAGACAGTGAGTTTATCGTAGGCATCTGTAAAGTAGGACTTTGAATGTCCATGGGCCCAAAATTTGTTGGGAGGGCGAACAAGAGACAAAATCGAGAATGCTCTGCATCTTCATAATATCCAATGAGACGGAGTAATCCAACAAGTAATCGATCTGAAGAGTAATAAGCCTGTGAAAGTCCAGCGAAGAGTTTTTCGAATCGAGTCATCGATGGAGTTATTCCAGTAACGGAGTAAATAGGATCGTAAGGGGCATATTCGATAAGCACAGGAATTGGATCTGGAGGTTGACCGATAGCTTCTCTCAAATCCGAAGAGTTGACCGATCTTCTCATCAAGACTATCTGCCTCAATGAGTTTGATGTTGTGGACCTCGATGCACCACGAGTAGAAATGATTTGGTTCCCCGTCCAGATGAGAGTTGCTGGGTCTATTTGCTGTGGTGCTAACATTCTCGTCGATTCGAATTGTCTTTCCTCAAGTCCTGATGACTTTGCTTTCGAACTTGAAGCTTCTGAAGTAAGTGATCCAAGTCCACTTCTTGCTGACTGTCTGGTCTTTGATAGATCATAAAGAGTATCAATAGACATGGTTAAATCTCGAATCAAATCCTCAAACCTTGATTTATCCCATTGAATTAAAGCACCCTTTTCCGACTTTTCCGATGGTCTCTCATCCGATGTCGACCTTTTGGAAGATTGCCATAATGGTTCCGCTTCAGCCAAAATCTCCTTGATCGTTGTCATAACATTTCCGACGATTTCAGATAATCCCGCCTTTGAGACTGATTCATCGATATCAGGTGACTGTGAAGGATCCGACCATTCTAGCCCCCAAGATACCAAACGATTTTGTTGAATGCGTAATTTGCGATGTAATGATTGAAGCTCATGATCTTCGACATTTCTAACTGGTTCTTTGATAAAATCATAAATATTCTTGGTATCGGTATAAATCTTGGTTAACCTTCTTTGAAGAGGCGATGAAGATGTGAAGTATTGATCCATGATTGATGAGATAGATGGTTGATGATAGTTCGGAACAGGAGTTGACAAGTGACAGTGACAACAGACAGACAGACAGACAGAACCAACAGCCAAGGACTCAACTTTGAGGTTAAAAAAGGACGACGACGACGACGATGATGATGATGATGATGATGAAGAAGAGAAGATGTCGTATAAGAAGAAGAGAAGAAGAAGAAGAAGTATAATATGGTATCAAAAAAGAAACATAGCAAACCCCTCTTTAGATCTCTCTCTTGAGTCTCTTCTCCCCTTCTTCATTGATGATGATGATGTATAATATGTTACCTATACTCCGTAATATATATCATTATTATCATGTAGGTAGGTAACCTAAAATCGAGGACTAAAAAATTGATAGAATTCGGATGCCTAGTACCTACAGATCTTTGCCATCCCAAATCTTGTTGCCTGGAATGAGAATGTAGTTGTGATTGGTTATATCGCTTACGTAATTTTTAAGATTATGTATTATTTTCATATCATGCATATATCATGCATATATCATGCATATATCATGCATATATTATACATAAAAGTTTTGTATTCACCTGCAGATTCTTTCAAAGGTCGAGGCTATCTTGGCATGCCTCTTTGGGGATTCAATAATATTATTGAGAAGATTGTTTGAGGTGAAATATATATTTCACGTGAGCTACTGGTGATGGTGGCTTGTCTTACACGCGTCGGGATCTAAGTCCGTAGTCGTAGTAGCTTCAAAATTCTTTCCCCCGGATTTTCATTTGTCAATCTTTCTCATTTCTTCCTTTCCTCTGCTATTCCTCTTCCTACTCCTGTTGATTCCTCTTCTTCGTCGTATTCGTTTACAAATATATATCTTCACCTTGTTTCAAGTCTCTGGCATTGAATTCCTATTCCTGTACCGCCTCTTCCTCTTCCTCTTCCTCTTCCTCTTCCTCTTCCTCTTCCTATCCCTTCATTCATCCGACTTCCCGATCTTCGTACAACTTCACCACCAAGAGAATTTCAAACTTACAATCTCCTCCATTCAAACCTCAAAAAGCTGGAGCCTGCTGGAGGCGAATGCGAGGGACGCAAAAAACAAAGAATGAACGAGCCGACGGACCACGAAGCAAACACGTGGTCATGCGCAATTACTCCTCTTCTTGCGTATTTTTGATAGCCTATTGCTTTATCCCAATGACTTCAAATGTAGTGTTCCTGGTGTTATTAAGCATGGCATATGTTGTGTTGTTGTGTCGATGATCTGATCGTGGCCATTATCTCGGTCTTGACTATTTCAACAACCACCAACCCATCAACCTGTATCATTTGTATATTCAAATGTGTAACAAACGCAAGGACTCACTACATTGAGATATAATATCCGCATCTTATTCCCGAATCGGATCAAAGCTGATCCTCCGGTATTGATGTTGCCTATTCCAAGATTTCCACCACGCCCCAATCGTGCCTCACAAAAGTAATGCCGTCAAACAGCCATGCAGCCATGCTGAAACTTCCAAGGTTAGGTAAACATTTGTCAACTATCAACATCGTTTCACGACGAGGCTGGCCAACTATCAACTTCGCATTGTTTACCTACTTCAGATATTGAGGTCAGCTTCTCAATGTCGCAATATCACTTGGCAGTATTACCTCACTTAAAATAAGGTCAAGACTTTCATTGGGATGGACCGTAAGCTTATCAAAATCGGGCCTCTGGGGTTCTCGCTTTCGGGAGCTACCACTTGGAGCTTTTAATACTCGGTACCGGATATACAACGTCAATGTCAATTAGACGGGATCGCAATATCATCAATCTACAAATGGATCATGGTATGATTTGTCAGATCACAGTCAGATGAGAGTTCCTTTCTGCTTCAAAAGTCGTTTTGCGAGCGAGCATGCTGACCCGCGTTGTAATATTACATCACTACCAACTCGTCATGTCAGCTTTATGTTCAAAACGCACGACCAATTTCACAGGAACCACGAGGTTCTCAGAGCCACCAAAGTTTCGTAGATGCCTATTTTACATATTATCTCCACGAGTGATAGCATCCACAAGGCTAAAACTTCTGGGCTTCATGAATTGTCTCCAAGAAGCGCCACCAGTATACGAATACGCCCCGGCTCTTTCATGTAGGACGTCAACCTCTTACTCTGTTTACTGTGTATCCCAGATCCGGGCGAGTACTAGTGTACATTAATCCTTCTCTTGCAGAATACAAGACAATCATTCTCCACATCTTGGAAACAACCTCTCTGTCCTCCTCTCTCTTGTTTATTTAATGGTTTCAGCTCTTACTTCGCCTGCTCATGTATCTTACTATAATTTTTCTTTCTGAGTCGTATGCAACCAACCTCTATCTGCATGCTCCGACCCTTTGCTCATCCAATCTTTGCTATAAAGCGTGGATTGTTTCTGGGGGTAGTCATCAGTATTGCTCTTTTAACTATATATTTCCTTCATTTCGTACACCGAAGTTAGTATATACAACTTTAAACTTTTGAAGTTCGCAGCTGCACAGGTAGATATACAAGAATATCACATCCCTTGGACTTTTTTAGGATCTAGCCATTAGACTTTACAATCTCCAGTGCCAGTTGACTAGTCTGCAACTCGTTCTTTGCTCTTCTTTCGTACATTAGATGATCTCGCAAAGTACAGAAATTTATTAAGAGATGAAAGTTCTTTACTGTGAATATGATACTTTAGGGTTTTGGTTGCACATCTATACATATGTACAGTAGTATACTGGAATTCTCAGCAAGTCAACTACCCTATTTTTGGGCCATCCTTTCCCAAAATCAAGTATAAAAATACACCGCACGCCACTTTTCCTCTACCTCTGAGCAAAGTCTCATCACATACTTATTTCGTATCTTCACATGTTTACGCACCATAACCTACGATGCGTAAGATATTCACATTTTCGTGCATTCTGATTCTTTTATTCGGGTTTTGGGTTTAGTTGCACTAGATATATATGCATACTAACCGTGATACTTCTAAACTATATATATCATGCGTCAACAGCATGCGGCATGTTATTGCAATTCTAAGTATGCATGCTGCAATATACTTATCCGAGCTTACCGATTGGGTCGCATATTAATGCGTACGAATCGTGGCATGTCCATATAGCTAGGTTGCTAAAGTATATCTTCGCTTGGTTGCACGTATAGACATACGTATGTACCTTAGGATCTTCCAATCATCGTTAGATGTTATCAGGTCTTTTGGAACTTAAGTTTGACATTGGATTTGGTTGCATATCTGCAAACATGCGTACGTACCGCGTTGCTCCTAGCTTAGCTACAGTCAGAGTACTTAAGCAGCCTTTTTCAATCTCTTGTTGCACGTCTAAACATATTCACTGTTGGATCTTCCAATCGTTATTCAATGACATCCGGAGTCTCTGAGCTTAGGGTTGATTGCGAATTTGGTTGCACTTTTGCAATTATGCGTACGTACCGTGGTCCCCTCACGGTACCAGATCGTTTGCTTGAGACGTTTGGTTGCGCATCTTAGCATATACGCCGTAGGATTTTTCAATCGTTAATTGGTTGTATCCGATCTTTGCCAAGCTTAAATTTGATTGCGGGTTTGGTTGCATATCTATGCGTACCGCGGTCCCTCAATTTGGTAATTAGGTAGTCTATTAGACTTTTGGTTGCATATCTAACGATGCGACCGTGGTATGCACCTATACCTAGGTGCCCTGTACAATCATTTGGATGCATATCTAACAATTCGAGCATGTTATGCACACCGTGGTGGGACCCCGGTCAAGCCATGCATGCTCTGGCCTCGATTGTTGAGATATCATGTGATATATTGAAGACGTGAGAAAGGTGATTGCAACGGCGGGCATTATTAGAATCTATATATAAGAGTTCTGGATTTTCTTCGTCGCATATGTATTATGTAATGCTTTTGCATCTTAAACCTTGATTTCTTCAAATTTTCACACAAGGCGGAAGGGTAATCAGGATGTTGGAGGGTGGAGAGGGTATATGTGTTATGTGTTATGTATCATGGAGTTATTTGTATCTTTGTTGCTACTCTTGGACAGATGATAGATTAACTTGTTTTGAGGTCTTGTGATGAGAGTCTTTTTCCTTTGAAGTAGCAGTCTTAAAAAATCTATTGTTGCACGTCTGGGAGTACCATACTTGCCGTGGCATGTTTCTCGTATACTTATATATCCCCCAGCCTAATCTTTATTATTCATCGTCGTACTTCTAAATGTGCCCCTTGTGGTATTATTCACGGTATTATTCACGGTACTATATATATATATATAAGTCACTCTCATATCCCCATCTCCATGCCCATTGTAATATTCTTTCATGCACATCTGAGCATACACACCCACACTCACACTCACACTCTCAGACCAGAATGCACACCACACCGCGGGACACCGCGGTATGAAATTATCATAACCCACTACCTCCGCTACTATTTTCTAAAATACTGCAATATTGCATGTTGCACATCTGCAAATACATATAATCATAATAGTGTGTAAGTTTTTACATAGTACGGGTGCTTGAATAGGTAAGTAGCACTATAGCATAGCATTACCCTACTGTAGCTTTGGGAATTTCCAAGAGATTTGTTGTATATCATATCTAATCGTACAGAGCGGACCATGGTATGCTAGGTAGTGCTTTCGCTATCCATCTTCTTCGTTCTCTGGAGTTTCTTGTTGCATGTCTAAGGACCATGGTATGCCATAGTAGGTCATTCTATCCGTACGCACATACTTACATATTTGCCTCCTTGAAGGTTTAGTAATATTGTATTCTTGTTGCATATCTATAGATATACACAAACCATGGTACGGACCGCGGTCTAACCGTGGTTTGAACACAGTCTTTATAGGATATCTTCATATCCCCTATTTTACAATCTTCTTGTTGCAAATCTAAAAGTGTATACGGACCGTGGTCTAGCCATGGTCTAGCCATGCTCCCACAGTGTTCGTTATAGAATCCCAATTTAACAACATCTTTTGTTGCAAATCTAAGTGTACGGACCGAGGTAAATACCGGTAGCCTAGCTAGACCTATTTCCTAAACCGAGATTGAATTTCATAACATACACAACCTTCCCGTCCTAGAAATCTCCGTAAAATTTCTCATATTACACATCTAAATACAAGGTACGGACTGTAGACATTAGTTCTCGACCACAGTCTTCCCATCCCCCATCTCCCTGCTACCCCCCCAACGATCCATCCCACCATATTCCCATACTCACAATCTGGACCAGCCCAGCACCGCAAAGTAAGAAAGGAAAGAAAGAAAGAAAGAAAGAAAGAAAGGAAAGAAAGAAAGAAAGAAATCTAGGAATCCTCCCGGGAAATGTTTCTCACCGAGAGGATATGTTGCCAAGTAGCCACACCATAGAGCACACGTAGAGGTCACATACCCCGGGTATCAAGGGTACGAGTGCTCAGTCTTAGTCTCGTCTCGTCTCGTGAAAATGGCTTTAGATGTAAGATAGGTAGGTACTTATACCAAAAAACTTCAAATATACCTAGGTAGATCTAATCGTGATATATTTAGGTTTGACACAGTACCCACGCCATATAAATCGTAACTACTAGTAGCACTCACCACATCATCCCACCTACTACATACATGCATTCTTATACTAAGTAGGATATTATTTCTTATTCCTTATTCCCTTCTATATTCATTCATCTAACTTGTTAAGAAAAGCGAGAAAGCAAAAACATTCGCATAAAAGTCATGGTATCTTTGCCAATCCTTGTTCGCCCAACGAGTCAAAAAAGGAAACGCAAAGAGCATTTAAACTCCCCTTCCCCAAATCCCAATTTTCCCGCCATCTCCCTCTCCCTCATATCATCAAACCCCTCACCACCTCGGATCATAAACTTGTTTCCTGATCCAATTTTCCAACGCCACATCCCCCCACTCCTCCCACTCTAGCCACAACTCCTCACTCAGCGCACTAACCCCCTCCCTCCTCGCCGCCTTCATCACCTCCCTCGCAACCACCACACTCGCATCCCTCACCCTTTCAATCTTCGGATAAATCAGTCCCATCAACAATTCCTCCCGATTCAAACATCCACTCAATGCTTCCGCGCTCTGATACACCATTGCATCTGTAACCCGTGTTGCTTTAGCCAAGATGGCACCTAATCCCAAGCCCGGAAAAATGTAGACGTTGTTTCCTTGGTTGGGATAATATTTTGTGACGTTATCGGAATGTTTGATTGTGACTGGGGAGAAGGGGGATCCGGAGGCGAAGATGACGGTTCCTTCTGTCCAGGTAATTGCTTGTTCGAAAGTACATTCCGCTTTGGTGAGAGGATTGCTAAGAGGGAAAAGAATGGGTCTTCGTCCCAATCCTCCAGCATCGACTGATACCTTGAGGGCTCTGACGACCGATTCGGTGAAAACTCCAAAGGTGGCTGTTAAACCGATTAACGCGGTAGGTTTAACGTATTCGATAACTTCTTCCAAGGTATGGAATTGGTGACCATTGTTATCGGTTCTGGCAAAGATCTTCTTATGTTCTGCTAATTTGTCCCCTCGGTCTTTGGTCACGAGGCCTTTGGTATCGACGAGCCAAAATTTATCGCGAGCTTGTTGATCTGAGAGGCCGCGACGAGTGTAATATTCCATGACCTGTTTGGCAACACCTACACCAGCTGAACCAGCACCCATGAATACCAACCTTTGATCTTCAATTGGGACCCCAGACAAATTAACTGCGCCAATGTATCTAGGATTTGTTAGTGTGATGTGGAGATGTGGAGGTGAATTTATCCGGAGCTTACCCAGCCAATACGACAGCACCTGTACCTTGAATATCATCATTGAACATCTTCTCTTCCTTGTATCTATCCAAATATTTGAATGCTTTCTCGGATTCGAAATCTTCGAATTGAACAAGCATATTTGGGTAGACCTCCTTGACCGCAGCCATGAATTCATCCATGAATTCTTGTTCAACTTCTGGTGAAGGTCTCTTCGCACGGAGACCAAGATACAAAGGATCTCGGAGGTTATCTTCATTGGCAGTACCGCAATCGAGAACAATAGGTAAAGTCCTTTCGGGATGGATACCAGCTGCTCCTGTGTACAAAGCCAACTTGCCGATCTGGAGGGGTAATAATGTTAGCCAAGACCAAGATATGAGACATTTGACTGAGCACGAACCGAAATGCCAACTCCATTTACACCAAGATCTCCCAAGCCAAGAATACGTGATCCATCTGTAACGACACAAATTGAGGGGTCTGGATATGGCCAATTCTTCAAAATTGTGGTCATGGACTTTCTTTGCTTGATCGAAATATATAATGCTTCTGGTCTTGTATATAATGTTGAATATTGAAGGCAGACATCTCCAATTGTTGGGGTATACACGAGTGGCATGAGTGTTGCAATATTATCGATTAGAAGACGGTAGAAAAGGTCTGTATTTTGTGATTTAATGGTTGAGAGATATAGATATTTGTCAATGGGTGTTCCACGGCTGTTGATCATTCGCATTGCTCGAATACATTGTGTTTCGAGGCTCTCTAGGACGTGAGGGATGAGACCAGTAAGGTTTTTGTTGATTCTTTCTTCGGGAGTAAAGGAAGTACCTAGTGAAAGTTAGAATGAGTTTTCATCAAATGGCATGGAAAGAATTACCTTTATTCCATGCAGGCTCACGAAGAACCTGATATCCTTTGGCGGAATATTTGTTGACGTATTCAGTATCTTTGAGCTGTTGAACAGTTCCATAATGGTTCTGGTTATAACCTTTTAAATGATCAAGAGAAGATTGCTTCATGGCAGCTTCAATTGCAGCAATATCAATACCCCCTATTGGATTCATAGCTGTATTTCTTCGACTTGTCGATACAGAAATTCTTTTGCTAATAGTAGTAGATGATGAACGACTGGCGATGGAATAGGTAGGAGAAGAAGATCTTGGAGTATGAGGAGTTCCAACTTCGGAACTGGATGTGCTGTAATTATAAGAAGCCATTTGAATTTAGATTGAGATGATGTTTAATATAGCAGATTTAAAAAAACTTTTGGGAGAAAGTCACCATGATATGGGATGATAGTTTGCGTTTACTTTATGTGGGAACATTCCCAATTTCATGAAAGCTGGTCAGGGGTTTGGGATTAGGAAGCGCTGAAAAGAAGAAAATTTGTAACATAATGCTTGTAGTGCTTTGTAGTTTCGTTAGGGTTTCAATATTCGTCCGAAGAATATCGGACATGATCGGATCGAAACACAATGTAACTTTAGGTAACTTGGGTATAAGTGTTGAGATGAAGGTAGAATTATTTCCAACTTCAAATGACCCAGTGAGCATATTACCCGCAAATTGGGGAACGGGGGGGTTGTGGATATCCTTTCCGTATGGGCCTTCCCGGGTGATTCGATCGAAGAAGGGTCAATGGCAAATAAGAATTATCGTATTAGGTACGTTACCAGTACTCTTACAACTAGGTATACGTAGCTGTTTATCCGACAGACGCCCCAAAGAGTGAATGAATGAGAATAATCCTCCTACCTGAGATGCTCACTGACCTAGACGAAACTTGAAGTACATCCCCCTTCATCCCCCTTCATCCCCTTGATCCCCTTCATTGCAAACTGATGTCCTCATCAATTCTAACCTCACAATATGATTCGCATGGCAGAATTGTATTCTCATCAGTTTCAACCTGAAAATTGTGATTCGAATGTTCAATGTAATGTTGATTGTTGAAATGTAAGGGGGAATTTCAAAGATTTGGTGACGTTGAACCCAACTGTTCCCCCATCTCGCTTCATATTTTCCCAAATGACCGAGCCCGATCTACTTCTTTCTGTACATTGTACATGCAATGCAGCCTTGTCAAGCCATTTTTTTCTCTAAACCCCCAGTGTATGCAAGGGATTTCAAGGATTAAAAAATTACAAAACCCATTTCTACTATATACCAGGTTTATTCAAGGTTTATACCTTCCGTTCTTCTCCGATATAGTTCATCACGACCGTTCCCAATATTTGTTCGAATCTCGGGAAGAATCTTTATCCCCCCCTTTTCTTTTCTTTTACATTATATCTTCCTCTACCGATTTCCCAAATAAATATTTCGAAACATATATGTGGAACTTCAATTTGAGAATAGCATATTTACGGTATCGTTTACGGTATTTGATAATGGCGAATTTGCGATATAACTCAATAGAGGATATAAGTCCGATAAAATAACGCATACAATTTGATACAAATGATCATCAAATATCTATAAAAAGCAAAAATCTAATGAGAGACATTCAACACGAGATCAAATAACATGGACTGAATATGTTTCACATTTACATATTTGGTCATGAACCGATTCGAATTATCCCACTTCGGAATACTTTCCGTTGTGGCTCCTTCTCGAAAACTACTCCTTTGGGAATTGGTAACTATCTTGTCAATAATTGTGGCTCAGCTCAGACAACGGGATCGAGTTAAGCTTTATCAAGCATTATCAAGCATTTTTTGGATCGATCTCCCGTTCTTCATGCTGTTGACGATCAACCAACAGCTTTCCCCTCGCTTTGTAGGATCGTCCTATCCTGTAACATTTTCGTCGCATGTCTGGTTTAAGAGATGTCGTCACGGTGTCACTATGTCAATCCTTGTGTTTACAGGCTCATCATTATCATAAAGGTGTTACAGCATCTCAGATACCGAACAATGTCTCCCTCAGGAAACGAAGATATCGTGGGGGTACACCCACCACCTAAACTACCCTCCACTTCCGAAGTTACCACTCAACGAACCTCCCCTACATTCCCATTTTACGGCACCCATTGAGAGTCTTCCAGTCGAACTTTATTTCAAATCCATCATCACAAGATCAGGGGAAAGAAAATTGCCACAGAAAAGTTTCGGTCGGCTTCATTTTCTTGTAACCAAATTTCGGTCTTGCTTACCCACCACTGTCTACCGACAAAGTATAGAGTATCCTCGTACCGAGTAAACATCCGACCACGGTTTGCATTGCTGCGCATTCACGTCATTCAAATCATATCCGATAAGTATCAGATATGAATCGGAAAGGCACAGTCCAAATTTCATGGTGACAGAGCATTGAGGATTCCGAGTACATATCGTTCCAACATCCAACATGTTGGTGGCAAAATAGACCCCCCCGATTCCGCACATTTTGTTCATTCTTCAAAGTTTTGATGGCCTGTTTTTATAGGACAATAAATCTATGAGGATCATCAATAACCCGACCTGAGGTATTCTAGATCATCTTTTCCTTTGTCTACTGCTTATTCATTTCGAAAACAAACATGGGATCATAAAGTTCCCAATACCGGCCCAGAACGTTTGTCGGCTTCTAGTCATAGAATATGCTTGAAGTCAGGCTCATTGGGACAGTGCCATGATTGCCACATGCAATTTATCGACGACATATGCGTCCTCTTCAATACGACCCATAGGAAATACCAAACTTTTTTCTTAATTCTTGAGTTCTGATTTCTCATATCATCATCAATATCAATGTTTCATTGAACATGACGAAAGTCATTCTTTTTTGATTCTATTTAGTGCGGATTATTTTTGGGCAGTAAAATTCTTTCACTCCCTATAACCTTACATGCGAGCGGTAGTGCCACCACCGAAGAGGAAGTTGTTGGAATTACTGAGAGGTGCCTATCAAGATAGTATCTAAATATTTTGGATCCTAGTATATTATATGTCGATACAAAACAGAGACACACTCCATCATTGCAATATATGACACACATTGAAGATGGAACTCGCCATAAGCATTTCGAGCTATCATTGATAATGTATGGTAAGCTGGTTTATCGAGATATCAGACTGCTTACCTTTTCCATATCAAAACGAAATCTTCAGTTTGTCAAAATCCTGGCATTATCTTGCAGATAGAACCTAATATTCACAGAAAGAGTTCAACATTGTGTATTGCAACGATGTAGAACACATCCGGTTCTTGTTAAATTAGTGACAGCTGATATATCTTCTAAATCCAGACAATAACGTTTTCTTCTTCTCAGTTTTGAAATTCAAAATCGAATGATATCCAAAGGAGCTGACTTCATGTAACATCTTCAAATTGTTACCGCAATGCTTCTCACATCAAAATGTGACTCCTCTTCATCCTCAACACACGTTCCCAGTGGCCACCGTGCCTCCATCGGAAACCACGCCTTTCCGGTCATAAGATTCGGACAATAAGCCTACGATACCCTCACACTCCCTTCATTTAATTCCCATGGCTCCCCTCTCATAACACAAAACCAATTTCCAACACAAATTTAGAACTATACAGATTTCGTAACAGATGTCAGGCTTACATTTTTCGATTCGGTATTAGGATTAGGTTATTCGAAAATATTCGAGTTCGACCAAGGGACTGGACCACGATTTGCGGATGCATTCGTATAACCCTTCCAAAAGACTCGTCTATTATAATATTCTCGGCCCTGGTAGATTTGCACTCCAACTCCCACTCGATGACGAAACTTCTGGTTCTTTTACTTTTGGCATCCCAGATTTCTCGCCCAAAAACGAACACTCAAAACGCAAGCGCTTCTCACCACCCTTCGCTTTCGAATTCCCCAACCCCAAAATAACTCACCTATCCTTCGGACAGGGTCCCCTCAACGGTTTCCTGGATCATAGAAACCACATCCCTCAACACGACCACCTCTTCAGGCTACTATTCCTCGATATACCCCCTAAAAAATACTCCGCACCCCTTATAACTAGTACACTTGTATTCGATTTGCCCGCACCAATCTTCTCAGCTTACCATTGCCTAGATTCATATTATTACGGAGCACAGGCACGAATGCAGACGTAAAAACCACATCCCATGTGATTTCTACCCTAGTCTTCCAGATAATATTCTGCAACATGGAGAGAGGAATTGTGTTGAAGGGGGAGGACTCTTTGAGAATGTAGACTTGAGGTGTTTTGATTCTGATCCTAAGATATGAGGTTATGAGTCGAGTCGGAGGTGGAGTGGACTTATTGGTTTACTGATGCTGAGACTGGTGAAGAGGAGATGAGGGGATCCGGGGGGTCAAAGGGAAATTAATAAAAAGAGGGCGAAGAGGGATTTTGTACGCCGAATGTTGATATTTTACCGTAGAAAAGAGAAATTCATGAGTTGTGGGGGAGGCGGGGAGAGGGGAGTAGTGTGTTGAGGATATTCGAGGTGGAGTTTGATTAGGATAGAAAGATGGTTACTTAAATCCTTTTTGGCATGTTTGAGCTATGAGGGTATAAGGAGGCGGTGTAATCTGTGTGGTGGTATACTATGATTTATAAGTTGGTGACAAGAAATAGGATTTTAATATTAAGCGAGAATAAATTGGAGTGATATGAATGATGAAGGGGTAGGGGCGAAGGATCATGGTATGTTGATTAAGTTTCAGAGGATGCGAATTTGAATGGCACGGGTATCTTATATATATCTACTCGTATATATTTTAATATTATTCTGAGGTAGGGTATCTCTTAGAGATGAAAAGTACTTACCCGAGTCTTGTAGATCTACAGGTCAGTACTGGTTGTTGTTGGATAAATGTGAAGCTGTGATTATTGGAAACATCGTACCTAGGTAGTATCCATAAACAGCCAGAAAAGTAGAGCGAAAGAAATGATCTTGTTCTTATTGATATCGAGTCTGAGAAGTCTGAGAAGTCTGAGATTGGGTAAAGACGGGCAAGAAATTGAAGCAATTCAATTCGCTGTACCCCTCATTTCCTTGTCGTGCTTGTCTCGCTCGTCTCGACATCTCATTTATGATGTCCTCGCTTTAGTTTCAAAGATAATTCACCTCACTATGGATGATTATCACTCATTCTTCTCATGACAACAACCGGGCGAGTTATGATTTCCATTTAGAGCGAAAATCATCTTCGAATATCTACCTTCAATCTCTTCTGTTATCCCTCTCCTCCCTTCAACTCAATGTGTTCATCATATCCCCATAAAAATCGGCAAAACAGAAACATGCAATCCCATCCACTCCGTAGGCAACGCCCCTGAGGAATAATACGTAAGTTGACCCCCACGATTTCGCCCCCACGATCGCGGGGTATTTTCGGTCCTGGATAGCCTGCGTAAGTAGACGCGGGGTAACTCCCCATCCCGTCGCAACACCTTACATATATATGTCATGATCACTACACGTATTATCTATTATCTGGAACTGAATAGATGCCCAAGTACCTGGTGTCGTAACCCCCGTCTTTAATTCGGTTTCGGTGTTGATTCTTCCGTCGATCGAATTTGGAGTTTGTTGAACTCACTTCACCTCATCTGATCTGATCTCAATATTATTTTCTAATTCAAAAAGATATAAACTTATACGTAACGACTTTTACAATTTTCTCCGTTTTCAATATAGAGCTATTGAAGACACTCACATACACACCACCATGCCCACGATCCTCATCACCGGAGCCGCAGGCTTCATTGGCCAACTCCTCGCCACGCATCTCCTAACCACCCATCCCACCGCCTCCCAAAATAAACTAATCCTCACCGATATAATCAAGCCCTCCATACCCCCCAAAGCCACCTACCCCCAAAATGCCCAAACCATCCAAGCCGATCTCTGCAACCCTTCATCCCTCTCCTCCCTCCTCTCAAATGCAGGAACCATCGATATCATCTTCATCTTCCACGGCATAATGAGTTCCGGCTCCGAGCAAAACTTCCCCCTAGGCATGACCGTAAACCTGCACTCCACACTCTCCCTCCTCGAAGCCATACGAACCACCCCTTCCTTAAAACCCCAGGGGGAATTAACAAGAGTAATCTACGCCTCTTCCCTCGCCGTCTACGGCCGTCCCCTACCCGATCTCATAGACGAGACTACCCATCCCACACCCGAAGGCTCCTACGGAGCGCAGAAACTCGCCTGCGAAACCATCATCCAAGACTACACACGCAAAAACTACTTCAACGGCCTATGCCTACGCTTCCCCACCATCAGTATCCGACCCGGCACCCCCACCGCGGCCGCGAGTTCTTTTCTCAGCGGGATGATTCGAGAGCCGTTGGCTGGAAAACCATGCATCATCCCGATTAGCGATCGCGACTTTGTGAGCTGGATGTGTAGTCCGCGGACACTGGTTGAGAATTTGACGTGGGCGATGCAGATGGATTTAGACTTGAAGGGGTGGGATGCCCACCGTAGGGTGGTGAATCTTCCGGGGAAGGGGGCGAGTGTGAGGGAGATGTTGGATGCGTTGGTTGCGGTTGGGGGGGAGGGGATGCTGCGATTTATCAAGGAGGAGGAGGATGAGGGGACGGTGAGGATTTTGAGGAGTTGGGGGGTGAGGTATGATAATCGTTTGGCCTTGAGCTTGGGGTTCAAAGCGGATAGGGGGTTTGAGCAGGCGGTGAGGGATTATGTTGATGGGTTGGAGGGGTGAGATTGGGGGTTATGGATGGGTTGCGCGGATGTACTCTTATATATCTAGGAAGGTGTTGGAAATGGTACGATTTTGCATTTGTGAGTAGGACGGGATTCTTATTTGTGCAGAAAATACAACAAGACATGCATCTTACAAACCACAAATTGTATTCTAGACAATGGAGTTAAAAACTCGCAAAAAGTGATCACCCTTCAAAACCTCTTCAAAAAACCCAATTCCAATATCTTACTACCATACCCATGCAAACCCCTATATCCATGAGTAAAACTCTCTACCCAACATCCAAATAGTACACGTGATGAATGTCCTCTTCACCAAATTTGGATCAAATGCCATATGCCCATACCATGCCATACCACACCACACCATCTCATCTCATCTTCTACTTCATCTACCAGCTAGATCGAACCAAAAAAATCCATCGCCCTTCCAAAAAGAATGATCCACCCTGTTATTCATATATTAGATGTTGGAAAGACAACAGCACGGTTGGAACATATATGCTTAACATCATAATATTGATCAACTATCTTTTATCTGCCATTGAACGTTCAATAAGCTCATATTTCATCTCCTCAAATCTCTACTGCGCTCTGTTCTTCCTAGCTCATTTTAAAATGGGCATGCAGATTATCGTGCATTGCATTTATTAACTCTTCCCCTTTTTAAATTTCCAGCCAATCATCCAAGCTCATGGCTCGTTAGTTCTTCCTTCATCAAATTTCATACACCATTGACATCCGCACCCTCTACATTCTCTCCACAGGACTCAATCCCAAGATCCTCATACCATTGTAGAGAACCACTCTAGCGGAATCGTAAAGTGCCATTCTAGCCTTCATAATCTCAGGTTCACTACCCATAATTCTCAAATGATCATAACTACTACTGAGCACATGGGTCATCTTGAATAGATATGTCAAGATAGTTGTGGGTTCTAGGGTTTTGACGGTGTTTTGAACGACGTCTGGATATTGCGCGAGGGTTCTGATGAGATTATGAGCGTGAATTTCGGTTAGGAGGGAGAGATCAGCCGATGCGATGTCTTCAGGGGATATGTTTGCTTTGCGGGTGATGGAGCATAAACGAGCATGGGCGTATTGGAGGTATGGGCCAGTGTCTCCTTCGAATGATGTCATAGTCTCCATGTTAAAAGTGTAGCCGTTGACACTAAGGGTAGGCAATGTTAGTTTAAGATTCCCAATTAGAAGAGCCAAGGAAGCTAAGAAAACCTAAACAACTTACCGTTTACCACTCATATCTTGTACCATGACGGAGCTGATACCGAGAATATCGGAAGTAGCCAATGGATCAGCGATTTGTTCGTATTTGGCCTCATTCTTCTGCATAACTTCATGCATCTTTTCTGCCACATCTCTCAAGATATCATCCAAAAACTTGACGGTACCACGACGTGTACTCATACCGTGTACCAACCCGAAGTTGATGTGTTGACACTTGTCCCGGAGGTCTTTGTAACCCAAAAGCTCAATGATCTTGAATAATTGTTGTAAATGCAACTCTTGATCGGTTGCGACAACGTAGATCATTTGATCAAAGTCATACTTCTCTTTTCGTTGCAGCAATTCACTAATATCTCGAGTGAGATAAAGTGCTGTGCCATCTCTTCTCTTGACAATTGCTTTTCCGAGACCTTTTCCAATCTTTCCAGGAACGTGCTTGGTGAAATCAACTATCATAGCGCCTTGCGATTCTTCAGCGATTTTCATTTCCTCCATTTTCTTTCCGGTCTCCTCCATAACCTCTGCCTTGACTTGAGATTCTCCAGAATAATCATCAAAATGGATGTTCAATCGAGCATATGTTTCCCTATATCTCTTAATACTGAGTTCACGGAATCGAGCCCATTGCGCAATTGCCTTTTCATCATTCTCCGTCATTGCTTTGAAGTATCGACGAGCTTGTTCATCCAATCCTTCGTTCTTGATATGTAAAGCTTCTTCTGCCTTCCCTTCTGCCTCCAATGCCGCCATCTGATCAGCCTCGGCCTTAACATCTATATTGATTTTCACGTAGATTTGGAAAAGATGGTTGATAGGATCTGCCTTTAAAGCTTCTTCGTCTCCATATTTATCAAATCCTAAAGCCAATAATCCATATTGTTTGCCCCAATCTCCAAGATAGTTGACTCGAGTAACATCCCATCCTACTGCGGCATAAAGATTCGACAAGAAACCTCCAATGATTGTACTTCGAAGATGGCCTGCATGGAAGGGCTTTGCGATATTCGGGGACGAGAATTCAATGACTATTTTCTTTTGTCCTTTCGATGGATCTTCGGGATCCACGCGACCTAGATACTTGTTTTGTCCAAAGCTTGTCTTTTGTTGGATAATGGTAGGAATGAGAAGTTCGTTAAGTTTATCGGCTTTGAAGAAAAATTGCAGGTAGACACCATTAGTGGTAGGTTTATGAACGAGAGGAGATTCAGGATACTACTCGAACCAATCTGTTAGTGATCCTCATGGTAAAGAAGGATTGCGACAAATGTACCTTTGCCGCCCATTCCTCTGCGAGCTCATTGGGCTTTTTACCCTTGACTCGCAAAGCTGGCACAGGCAAGACCAAATCACCTTTGTCCAGAGTATTAGTCCATGCCAATGCAGGATAAACAATGGCAGAGTCTACGCCAGTGATCTCAGATAAAGTCGAGGTAATATGAGCTCGGTAGATATCAACGATGTTGACATCAGGGTGACAGTTAGGGAATTTTGGTAAATCTGAGACACTCAAAGACTTAAGCTTCTCCGTGAGGAAGTTTGGGGACGAATCTGTCGCCGCCATCTTGTAGATTGTAGTTGAAAGTGTGCGAAAAGAATCGAGGTGGTGGGGTTTAAATCGAGGGGTATTTTGAACTGAAGTGGGTATCAATTTTAGACAATGGCGTGAATTCTTGCGAATGATAGAAAAGGTGAAGCTCATAAGGTGGGGGAGAAGATCAAAGAAGGTAGAAACAAGAGAGAGGATTGATGGGAGGAAGAAGAAGATGAAGATATACTTCTTCTTTTTGAAAATGGGTGTGTAGAGAGAGAGAGAGGGAGAGAGAGAGAAAGAGAGTAGTAATCAGTCAATATAAAAATTTATGACTCTTGTTAGGTGACTCAAATGCCCAAAGTTACCGCCTTTTGGGACATAAACAAAATTTAAATATTCATGCCTTATTTATGCCTTATTAATTAAGGCATTTAAACTTCACACCGCCCCCCAATATAGTCGTGAAATTATGGCAGAAATAAATTCTAAATTCATTCTGGAAATAATTCCAAAGCTTGAAAACACCACTCTTGAGCCACCTTTCATGGAAATGGTAATGGTAATGGTAACGGTAACGGTAACGGTAACACCAGATTTTCCTTGGGAATCCAGTTTTGAAGAAATAAAGGTCTAAATTCTAAATAGTTTCTTTCAATTCTTTCCCCTTCAACTCATCTTGGAAAGGTTCGACCTTCACTCTCCTCATCCGTTTCTCTCTCTCTCTCTTCTTCTACATCTTCTTCACACTTGACAAGAATCAATCATAGAGATTCATTTTATTTTCTCTAATAACGATGATACTATGATAGTTCATATCTATTCTTCTCTAAAAGGATGGATGTAGTCATGATGATGAGCATAAAGCCCCCCCCTTTTCAACGCCGTATTCGGACAGTCGATCCATATTTGATCCAAAAGACAATAGCCTCCCCTCTTTCATTACACCATGTCAAATCTTGTCCATCTCCCAACAAAAAAGACCATCAGATAAGTATGGTATATTCTCCTCTGAAAAGGAACGAATCTGATACCATATACCGTATAGGAAAATCCAAAAAACTTATAACACCCAAAAATCAAAAGCCCAAAGACCCCCAAAACTCATCAAACATAAAAGTTGAAATTCCGAAATTACCCCGCACTTCGATACCACCTCATGTTGTGGGACTATCCGAAATTTTCAACCTTTCCGACCTCGCTCAATGAGCTGGAGTTGGAACATCTTGACCATCATCCCGTAGCATTCGAATGAAGGCACGTTCTTGAGAATCTATATCTATCTGTTAGCCAAATCTGTTCCTTATTAAATGTCTAGAGAACTCTTACTCGGTCGAGAATAGTTTGGGCCGGACTCTTCCACAGTGATCGAACGTGTATCCACTTGCTCATCACAAACGACTGCACCATCTGGGCCCGACTCGGGAGAATAATCCATTCTCATCAGACTGATTCTGAGGCGATAGCGACCAGTGGCGTGAATCGCAAGATCTGGGAAGAAAAAGTAGGCCTGATCACGAACACCTCTGGATCTGGTCTGAGCGATCGGATGTGCAGAATCTGCTGCTTTGCCGTCCATCTGATCATATATGACTTGGCCAGTGGCGTAATGGATGAGTGAAACGCAGGTCCAATAGCCAGCAAGATGTTCATACAGATCATGCTCACTGCTGAGTTGAACAACTAGTGGAGGATACAGAATTGCTCCTGGACGAGCTCTAGCGGGAGGTTGAACAGCAATGGACAACATGGTGAAGGTGAGGCGGGTATTGATGGTCGTTTGGTATGAGTTCTGATGAAAAGGGTCTTCGGATACCAGGAACTGGAAACCAAAGTGTGATGAAGGGGTAGATACTGGAATACGGTTTGCTTGTTCGGATTCGAGTCGACGACTTGTCCAATACAGTAATGTTTCAAGATATGGAAAAGTAAGGGTTGGCTGAATACTTGACTGGGCGAGAACTTGAATTGTGATATGGATTCTTGGAATGAAGACGATGTGAAGAGAGAACTGATTGAGATGATGGTGAAAAATACCTCGAAAACATGGAAGAAAGGACTCCTTTTATCCTTCTTCATGGCTCACCCTCGGAGAAGAAAATATGAGGCTGAGATACTTCAAGATCATATCCTGCATGGCAGAAAATCTTCAGACCCGATGGGTATCTCAAGGAGAGTCCATGCCGCCTCATTCGAATCGAGAACTACCCGCTTGTGTTCTTCGACCAGTCATAGCACTCTATTTTCGATAATATCAGCTCTGACCGCACTCTTTGAAGAAACATTTCTTGATTTTCTGCGGGAAATTCCTTTCTGTGTGGCATTTTATTTTATTTTATTTTATTTTTTCTTATTTCCTCCGAACTATTGCTCGGGGAATTCCAAGCAAGGGAAGCCGGTTCCACTGATACACACATTATTGTGAGAGTCTTGGATCTATACAACGTTCAAATCTTGGGTAGATCTCATGCAACGAGATGCAAGATTGATTTCATGCGGTATTCCGCAGGGAGTGAGTGGTCTAGGAAGGACCAAGGTCGTAATTCGCAAGCCATCCTTATCCTTATCTCGGTAAGGTCTCTCGGCCGCGCTAAGAAAACTACAGGGCCATCGGGACCCGGTAACTCGTCACCATTGTCACCTCGGCTCGTATGAGTGACACTGAACTGGCATGGCAATACAACAAAATACAACAAAATACTAAGACTAAAAGACTAAAATGTTACCTTAAGGGATCTTTCTCTCTTTTAACATTTCCTTTGGAACACCCCAAGATTCTAATTTTTCATTGAAGTGAACGGATCATCTATTCTGCACTTCAAGATTCTGAGTTTAGGACAATGAATGATGGGGACAATCTTCTCTTTCAGTGAAACCTTGGAACTATTAACACACGGGATAGTCTTTGGTCAGCTTCTCAGTCAAATCCATTACCATTATGAGCATAGCGTGTCGGTGGCGCTACTGAAAAGCCTTTTGAGGTTATATGATCGATCTACAATACCCTGTTAAGGTCTCATGGGTATCTCAGCTACTCAAGCTTATCATAACAATATCTCATTCAAAAATGACTAATTGGTTCATGTCTCGAAACACCCTTTTGTAAGAAGACTAGGGAGACCAATCTTGAAGACTTTCCTTTGGAGCTTTCGAAGTTTGGATATCTATCGACATTGAGGTTCTATTCCATGACGGCCATGATGCCATGATCTACATGCGGGGTTTTTGGGTGTTGGGTAGGGTCCAAAGGTATCAAAATACTTCAATCTACTCACCCATCCATCCTTCAGTGTCTCACGAGATTATTGATAGTTTTACCATTAGGGACGAAAACAAGTGCATGAAATTTACTTATTATATCTACACCCGGGAGTTGAAAGGGATATACCCGATATTCTGAACTCATCAATCTAGACGCTGGCTGATTTGGAACAGGGGTTCAATGAAGATTCTTCGACTAAACTGAAGAAACCGCTAAATCTATCACAATTTTGATCCTAGTATCCCGCATGGCAGAAACTGTTCCTTTTTACCTGCACAGATCTGGGTTGAGATCTTGGTATCACAACATATTGCCGCTGCACCAGGGTTTGGGACCCCTCACATTATTGTTGATAGGGCAACTGAACGAAACACTGGGGATTGAACCCCACTATAGGGTCAACTTTAAAGTCTTGGGATGCATGGGCAGTGCTGTACATTGATCACATGACTGAGATTCAATTGGCTAAAGTCATTGGCATTTCTGCTCTTCTAATTCAATTGCGACGAGGGAGCATCAAATGGAAGGAAGTGACTATTATTTAGAGGTTGAAGTGCTTAGAGTTGTAAAAGTCGGCGCAGTCGCAGGTCGCAATTACCCCTTCAACCCGTCATGAGTTCCTTCCTCAATGGATTACCATGAATTTAAATCTCCAACGGATGTCGTTTCTGAGGGCTTCTTTCTTATTGCTTTCTCGTTTCTATTCAATCATATATTTCCCTCATTCTCTATGGCACCCCTAGACAGCCATATACAACGTATCACGAATCTTTCCTCAAAGACAATTTGACCTTTACTTTCGGGTTCAGATTGTAGGACTTTCGATCAATAGAAACGAGTCATTTTCAACACTCGAGAAGCCCACGGACCGACAACACGAACAAACTACTAAGTGCTTATCACATTTACATCATCATACATCCTTACTGCAGGTATGAGATGCAGTCATGCCGTGTTGTGTCACAGCCGTCGTCTGATATCCTCCTTTTTAGCATTCTCAAGACTCACGCTTAGTTCAAGCCTCGATTCATGTATACCGTGGGAGAGGCCACAATACTCCGAATCATTCTTCCATCTATCCTCGCTTGTGTAGCAATCATTTTAGCCTATTCGGCCTTGAACTTTTTCTACAAACGTCAATTCGGAAGCCAACGTCGCGACTCAACACCACATACCATATGAGTTCGACAGTAAAAGGTGTTACGATCCTAGTCATCATACTCGCAGCGATCGTTTTGTGTCTCCTGGCGATCATTCTTTACATGACTTTTAAGGCATATTACGGGCGTCGAGAATCGATTGCGGGCGTTATCCCTGAAAACACTATGGCATGGCGTACCAAGGTGTAAGAGAATTCGCCCCCATGTGTTCCCGTTTTGAACACATTCGGAGAAGCTATTGAGGAACACCTTGCCGACCGGGTAATCTTACCGAGCCTTCTCCTTTACGGTCCTTTTTCTGATGGCAATGATATATCTCATGTTAGTGATCATGGTTCTTGAAAGTGGTGTTTGTTTCCGATCTAGTGGCAGATCCTTTGAGATCACAAACGCGATCGCTCATGCGCAGTTACGCTTGTGGCCAGACCTTCATCAATCAACACTCATAGCTTAGAGAAGAATCATATCGGGACTGTTCAGGAATCACTCAAAGTGACAAAAACATAGCACTCCTGTCATGTCAGATTAGATTCTTCTGTTAAGGGGGTGATACAAAAGTTCTCTGGTATTGCGCGGTTTATTGAGATTGCGATCAACCCCTAGATAGCTCATTGCATCGAATACGAAAATGATCATACGAAATCACCCGAAATCACCTAAATCACAAGGTTTTCCACCTTCTCTGAGGTGATTCTTGACCGCTACCCGATATCTGATCCCCAACATACTCGCTGGAGCCCCCATTCATGAAGGCCGTTATATGGACCACAGCCTCATATCTCGGATATCGCGATCCTCCTGACACCCATCGAGATTTAGATCTCCGAATATCAAGCCGTGTAAAGTACACATCTTGTCTATTTCTACTAGTCTCTTGTCTATTTCCACTAGTCACTCAGTCAAAACTCCAACCCAGCTTGGGGGTACGCATCGTAAGACAAGTGTCAATTTTCTTCAGATCAACGTTGCATGCAATTATCCCATTATTAATCCCATAGAATGGTCAAAGCTGCAGGATATCTCACAATTATATGATTACTTTCTGCCCATATATTCCTAGTGTACTTTCCCGCGAGCAAGGCGAACCCCTGAAAGCAATGCAAGCCCTCTGAAAACTAATTTGATTCTTTGGTCCGTCTTTGTTGCACGAGAATATCGGGTAAGGAAATCTAGACTTGTGGATCAGCAGACCCCCCGAGGTTCTGGGTCCGGCCCATCTCCCCGGCGAACAGACTCCCGAAAGCTTGTTACACGCCAATCTTGCACCTGAGAAATTTTCCATCATATACGTCATTATTCTTCTAGACCCGGTCAGTTTGGCAGAAGGTTGTTATTGTTTTTGTGTAGATTACGACACGTTGGTGAGATGTTAGTTATGTAGCATTGGTCGGGCGGTAATATCCTTGGTGTTTGATACAAAAGGCTCTGATCTCTATTCGAATTTTGACTCTACCGGAATCGCTTGGACATCGGGGAATTATTTCTTCTGGATTATTCTTTTGAGATCTTCCATGGGAAATAATCATTGAATCTTAGAGTGCCTTTACTGAGCGTTGCAGATCATTGACCCGGATGTGACGATGAGGATAACATCTACTTTCATGGTCTTCACGGCAACTTGCATTCTTTCAAAGCCCAAACTTTGCAGCTCTCGTTATCTGCGCTGCCTGAAAGGTAATCTCCCAAAACTTCCAGTCATTTTTACCACCATCGACTCATGGGAACCATCTACTTTCTATGACCGGCTAACCTTGATACTCAGCCTGAGCCTATGATCTCCGCCATCGATGACGACGACCGGATTAACGGCATCGATCATATCAGACTTTGTGCATGACGAAGTATTCGTTCTGAAATCCTATGGCTCATCACGATAGCACAGCGACATTACGACAAATCAAAGACCAGACAACATATTTTTAAGCTGAAAAAGCTTCAAGATAAGTATGGGTGGGAAGGGATAAAAGGTTGGTTCTCGGGATTGCTTGGAGAGATTGCTTTCTTTACAGACATGGTGCCCTATTCTGAGTAGACAGATGCTGCATAGGCTTTGCAGGAGAAGATTATGCATAGCCAATGATGCGAAGGAATCATTTGGGTTTTCATTTGGATGATTTATGAGTGGTGGAAAGAATGATCGATGGTGCAGGATAAGGTATTATTGATTCTAAGTATCCAACCGAGTTAGAAATACATTTTAGATACAGTCCATATCTTATCCTCTTGATCTCTTCGTAAGATCATACTACGTAGGGCCGTTGGAGAGAAGACGGCGGGCTGGGGGTGGGTAGGGGTGGGAGATGAGCTCAACGCTTGCGTTCGGTTTTATGCGTTTGATAGACGTTTTGAAGCTTTTTGAGAGGTTAAAGCCAATAAATTGTCCCTTGTAAGTTTTTGCATTTCTATAATATATATTCCTTAGTAAACTCTAAATAATATAGAACTGAGGTCTCCCGGTGAGGTGTCCTGAGCATATGACTATCTTCATTTGCCATCACTACCTACCAAGGCTACCAAGGGCTCAAAATCAGGACTAGATAAAAATCTAACGATTTTAAGAAATCTGGAGTATAGAACTCGGATCTTCTGTAAATATACCCCACAATACACCGAGCAAGTATGTAACACAAGACTACACGGGACGAAAATGCAGCCCGTGAACGTGGGCCGATGAAGCGACGGGCCGCTCCGGCGTTTAGGGGCAAGGGGGGAAAAGCTTATTTCTTGTACTGTGTGGGTTGGGTTTGGATATGGGATTGTGTAAGAAGTGTACGGGGTTTTGAAAATGGAATGGGGAGTTGGGGAGTGGGTATTTGGGAGGGTTACGTGGGAGAGGTATGATGGTATGATGGTATAAGGGGAGGGGTATTGGGGAGAATGAGGTAGTTGTACAGGTATGGGTAAGGTAAGCGGGTGGATGGGATGGGATGGGCGAGATGGATGAGAAGGATAGAATGGGTATCGAGGGGGCGAGATATCTATCGGTCTGATTTCGGGGGTATTTTAGATACACTGATATTATGCATTAAAGGAGCAATAGAATAGTGAATCGGGTATGGAATATCATACCCGATAGCGAGTCGGGTAGCATGCATATATGTATATCGAGCAGAGGAGATTATAATATTGATATCGTCGTACAGGTCATGTGTCATGGATGCTGCTTTACGCTCCCTTTCTATTCCTTTACCTTTCTTTACTCCAGCCAGCTCCAGAGCGTATATATTTCCGATGTGTGTAAGGTGTATAGTATAATCTCACGAAACCCATATTACGGGCTTACAGCGCACGGGATCGGCCCTAGTCGACTCGCACGGATTCCGAAGGTTTGGTTAGGGATCGGTTGGGGAGGGGGGATTGGCTCTTTTATTTTGATGGGGGAGATCCAGAACCGTGGTTATGGGATTTTGGTGATGGGGTAGGTGCGAGATGATGGTGTGGGATGATCGTGGTGGATGGGTGGTATTGTTCTGGATCTGCAATTCTAGAACTTGGGGAGCTTGGGGTCCAGGGCCGGATGGATGGCTGGATGGATGGGACGAGGGGTTTATTTATGGGGGTTTGTTTTATTAAATAGATGGGATTGTTTTGGGAGAGAAGAAGGAGGGGTGAAGAAGGCTAATACCTAATGGGGTAGTAAGAAATGGATGAATGAATAGAAAATTTATCAGATTGTATTTAATTGTATCTAATTGTATTTCCATAAGAGAAAGAATGATGAGTAAAAGCAAATTTTAATCCACTGACAGACATTCTATCCTCAGCCCCAATCGCTCCTCGTACAGATCGCCTTGCCGATGAAGAAATGTGCCGAATCAACCATTTACCTAATTACTAGCTGCTATGTAGATACCCATCAAGCTATTTACCATGCATCATGCATGATTCTCATTCATCATGAGAATGCCATGCATCGCAGTATTACACATCTGCGTCATGACGTTTTCCCGGCCCTATATATAGATATGTTTCACACTTCCAGGGTGTTCATCTCCAAATTTCCGGATAACAAATGTAATCTCCAGGAAGAGAATTACTTCTTCCCCGGTGAATCGGATCAGAGTGACAGAATGGCAGAGCGTGGCTCGCGCATGTGCGCATGGATATTGTATGTGTATGGACGGGCCAGATGAGCGGTAGGGTTATGATGGAAACGTAGTTGTGTCACTCTGAAGCCGCGGGGAAGAAAAGAAGTGGTCGAGATTGAGACAGCCAAAGGGTCCATCTAGATAGGAGTGTGGGGATACCGTACATGCGCTGTGCGCAATTTTTCTTCTTCGTTGCCCTGGATCGAGCGAGCTAGATGATGATTAAACTGTTTCGAAACACACTACCTTTTTTTCTTTCCTACCGCCCGCCGTTACTCATAGAAGTTTTGTTAGGTTTTCTCTCCGAGGCTCTATTGGTATATTGTATTTGTATCTGTATTCCCTAATTACTTTGCATCCGCACGGCCATCATTTATTTGTGTGTGACGCTTGGTTTCGTTAATCTAAATCATGATCTATGTTAATGAAGCTTCAGAGTTCAATTTCTCCGGGTCTGAGAAAACGGCGGTCAAGGATGCTCGAGTCTTTATTTATGATGTCATTGGCTTAAGATGGGCCGACTGAAGGGCTGAATGTCGGTCGCGTGGTACGACAGATAGATGTGAAGACCGTAGATTTCGTTACATTGAGTCGGCGCGGTCGAGATCTGGCATCGGACGCTATGTTGTTTTTTGTGTGAGATGGATACGAGAGACACACTCTTGGATTGTGAGACGTGGTACAGAGGGTTCATGGTCGGGAGGAGATGGGAGAGTGACACACAGTGAAGCGAGGTGGATTTGTGAGGTAGTACTAGGGATTCCGCGTTGAGGCACATCACTAGTGCCCTTGGAAAGGAGAGGAAAGAGGCTTTTCTTGGTTACTCATAGATAGGATTTTTCCGATGGGAGTGGAGATTTTGTGGTAGGTGGACTTGGTACGAGATGAGATGTACTCAGATCATTAGATGAAATAAGATGAGACCGTGTGATTTTGAACTGTAGATAGATGAAGGAAGAAGCCTGATTTAGATGTGTGCAACTGTTGCGGGTTGAGAAAAAGACTCAACTTGTAAATGAAAGATGTAGGGACGTGGAATAATTCAAGTGAAGTAAGGTGGCTCACATCAATCTTTTGAATAAGCAAGTATCAAAATATCCTCTCGTGAACACTTGTTTTCAACTCCATTGAAAAACCCTAATGATCATGAAAAACTTGGAAAACAAAAGCACGGAATAAGGGTTTGATGCAAGTGGCTTGTCGTAGTGTCGCACAGCATATAGAGGTTTGAGATGTGATGTGATAAGTCGCATGATATTTGTTCCTCTTGATTCCCTCCCGAAGATTGCTCCGTCTGTGGGTTTCAAGTATGATGAGAATTGAGAGTCGGAATCGGTTGAAAGGATGAGAATTCGTTGTGCTGAGGCGGAGATGAGTATGGAACTGGATGTTCTGGCTGGTGATATCGGTATGTATATTTTCTTCTCGGTATGGCTGGCAGAAATCTCGGCAGTTATTTCGTCGTAGTTGAAAAATCGCGCTTTTGTCGGCTCAAAATCTTGATACTTGTAAAAAAGGAAGGTGATGATGGTGGGAATGAAAGATTCAATCTTTTTCGGACAATGACCTCGCGAAAAGATGTGGTTGCTAGGAGGACATGTGGTTTTCGGTTGTTGCGACAAATTCTCTCAACCGACCCCTTCATTCAATACACCGCTATAAAGGGGTATTTGATCAAGTAAATCGATCAAGTAACCACATTCCAGAATCGCGATTTCCGAGGGAACAGACCACTGTCTAGCTTTAGAGTAAATCTATCTACTCTTGCCATTCGAGTGAAGCATTCATGGGAGAGCAGCTACATGCATTTCGTGATGTAAGCATTGTGGAAGATTGCCTATCGTTCCCCTTCTCGGAGAAACGAAGTAATAATGTAACGGCCGACAAAGTTTCGGAGTTTTCAAGATGAACAATAGAATAATGACTTGTGGGTGCTATAATGTCTTGTTACTCTACTAGCTTTGCCCTTGTTATGATACCTTAGCTAGCGACCCATTTGTTGATTTTGATTTGATATCCATTATTGTGCTGGATTGAGTTTTTCCGCAAGAACTTGTGTTGGTAAGATGGACTCCCGTGGTGTGGTTTCTGCTGTTAGCAATGGATGTTGGTAACCAATAAATCTACCTCCCAAAGGTACAACAAGGCCTTTATATCGCGATTTTAAGACGGCGTCAAGAGTTTTGACAGCTTCCAATAAACAGAGCTAGGCGACAGAGAACATAAACGCCGAATTTGCTGTTTACTGCAGGTAACTTTGATACCACAGCGGCGCCAAAAGTTATGATATCCACACGCGCAGTAATCCCATTATCAGATACAAATAAGTTCAGACAACAGAGAAAGCTTGGACTCACGAGTCAAATCGAGAAGATTAGGGGTTGAGTTAAGAGATTTGCAATTTGACTCTATCGGGGGTACGCGTTGAATATCACTTAAATTGATAATTTCTCCATACTTTCTCCACAGACACATTTCGCGGAGCCGTCTAGCTCCCCAACACACCAACTTCGATGCCCAGCTGCTCAGCTCGAGAAAGCGGAGCAAGCTCTTGACATTATCGCCTACGCATAGATATTGATGCCTCGGATGACCCTCGAGCAAAGCCCATCTTACGGATTCTTACCAACCTCTTTCTCCACAGCAGTTATCAGCAACCTTGCCCGTGTTTTTGATTGTCAGAATTCGCTTTGCCTTGAGTTGCCCGATATGCCTTTATGCACCCCATCTCTTCTACTTACATATAAGATACATTGCGGAGTAAAGCTAGTCCTGAATCGATCTGTAAATGGAGCAAAATAGTGCAAAATGATACAAAATGAAGGAACCATGAGAAATTATTGCGATTCTACTAGGGGAAGCATCGTTTCGGTGAAAGTATAAAACCCCGTGGGCAAACAGGCTAGGATATGCGACCCCGCGGGGATCATTGACACTAAGCACAATCAACCATTCAAACCCCCTGAATAATATCGGTAATGATAACCTAATTCCAAGAGCTTGCTCAACAATCTCCAGACTAAAGAATGGGGAGCTGCACAACTATTCTGCAATAGGTTTGATACATCTACTTCCCCATTCTCTACATTGTCAATGGTGGAATTTCTCCCCTGTTCATATGTCAGATTGATAACAAAATATTCGCACGAATGAACTGCGAAACGAAATATCAACAGATGAAATCATCTTGCTGCTGATGATTTCCCCGTATTAGCCATCTTGGCAACTACATAAGATATGAAGATGCCTCTCTTCGAAATGAAACTTCTCTCTCTCCCTCATCGGCCTCTCAGTCGAACAAGAAAAATCCAAAGTTGTCAAGAATTGCTGCGACAGCACAACCGCCAAGATGCCGTCGGCCTTTTTCAAGAACTATCGCGTCTATTTTCTGACGGCCGTGGCCTACATGGGCTCGTTGCTTTTTGGTAAGTGAAAGTTCTGGATAAATCCTTCTTCTCATGCCGGCTGAACGCTTGACAAGGTCGAATCGTTAGACGGAAAAATGACTGACATATGATGGCGCATGCAGGTTACGATACCGGTGTCATGGGATCGGTATTAGCACTCGCTAGTTTCAGAGAGGATTTCGGACTCCCACTGGAGTCGAAGGGATTCGGGGGAGCGAAAAATGCACAGGTTTCTTCGAATGTGGTTTCTTTGCTTACGGCCGGTTGTTTTTTTGGTTCCATTGCCGCGGCTTTTTGCAATGATCGATTCGGGCGAAGATACTCTCTCATAGGATTCACCACGATTTTCCTTATTGGTGCCGCCGTTCAAACAGGTGCTACTCATAGTATTGGTCAGATCTATGCCGGGCGTGTTATTGCTGGTTTGGGTGTTGGTGGAATGTCGAGTATTACTCCTGTATTCGTTACGGAAAATGCCCCTCCCGCCATTAGAGGTCGTATCACTGGATTGTTTCAAGAATTTTTGGTTCTTGGTTCTACCTTTGCTTACTGGTTGAATTACGGTGTCGCATTGCACATTCCAAAATCAACCAAGCAATGGAGAATCCCAGTCGCCATTCAAATCATCCCTGGTGGATTTCTTCTCATCGGTCTACTCTTCTTAAAGGAATCTCCAAGATGGCTTGCTAAGCAAGGTCGATACGAGGAAGCCACTGCATCAATGGCCTATACTCGATGCACAACAGTTGACGATGAAGAAGTCATGCAAGAAATTGCCGAGATCCGTGCATCCATTGAGGAAGAACTTGCTGCAACTGAAGGACTTACCTGGAAAGAGTGTCTCGCGCCAGCCAATCGATTCAGATTCTTTTCAGCTTTCTGCCTCATGTTTTGGCAACAATTTTCCGGAACCAATTCTATCGGCTACTACGCACCACAAATTTTCCAGACTGTCGGTATATCAGCTGCTAATACCTCCTTGTTTGCTACTGGTATCTACGGTACCATCAAGGTCATCACCACTGGTATATTCTTGATAACTGGTATTGATACACTGGGTCGTCGCAAGTCTCTCATCTTTGGTGCCGCCTGGATGATGAGTATGATGTTCATTCTCTCCGCCGTTCTCGTCACCCACCCACCCGACACCAAGTCCAACACAGTTGCTCCAGCTTCCATTGCCATGGTAGCTATGATATACCTTTTTGTCATTGGCTATTCAGCATCTTGGGGACCTATCCCATGGGTCTACGTGTCCGAGATTTTCCCTACCCGTCTTCGTTCCTATGGTGTTGGTCTCGCAGCTTCTACTCAGTGGTTGTGCAATTTCTCCATCACTGAAATTACCCCCATTGCTGTTTCGAATATTGGATGGAGAACATTCTTGATGTTCGGATTCTTTTGTTTTGGAATGGGTACTTGGGCTTTCTTCATTGTGAAGGAGACCAAGGGAAAGACTTTAGAAGAGTTAGATATTCTCTTCGGAGCTGTTAATGCTGAGCAAAGAGCTCAGGATGTAGAGGCAGTGCTTCATTCAAAGAAGGATGTTGTTCATCATGAGGGTGATGTGGAAAGCAAGGCTGGAACTGTTCGAGTCGAGGATACCGCTACGCCTGAGAAGACTACTTAGAGGGTTTGGGTTGATGAATTGGTTGTTTTTATGATAAATGATGTCTGTAAAGGATCCGTCATCTGCTTGCTCTACTTGGCTACAGTGTTGTTGATTAGACTTAAGTAGATGAATTGATGATAGAATAATGATAATGAAACTTATTCTTTTCGAGATATCTCAATTTGCATTTATCCGCTCGGTGTAGTTCTTTGATTTACCAAACGAGTCGTCTAAAGTGATGAAGTTCAAGATGATGTTTGGAAGAGGTGTGAAACTGAGGGGTTCTATGATTCTCATTCATTTTCCCCCAAGACCTCACCATACTTTACTTTCCTCGATTGGATTGATATGAGGCAAGTGACCTACAGCTTTGGCTGCATATCAGTAGTAGTATAGCAATAGTTACTTACAGAGCCCAATTGCCTGATAAAGTTCTCAGCTAATAAGAATGGGGCATAAACTCTTTCAAGTACCTACTGTCAGTCGGCTCTTTGGGTCTTCTCGATTATGTCAAAAGACCTCCAACGAAAATAGTGAATGGAAGTTGCAAGCCGAAAGAAGATTGTAACAAACACTCGCTTCAATTCAGAAATTCACCATCAACTCATCACCCCAGTCCATTTTCTCCAATCAATACTTTCCAGGTTCTCCTCGACAGCGATACCAACCAGAACTGGCGCTAAAGGTAGTTGAAGAATACGATTTCAAAGAACAGACCAGCGAAACCCTACCGCCACTCGGGGAAATTCCTCTCTGAAATAGAATCCTTTCCCTCCTGCGATTTTCCGTGGGAGACACTTCATGGGAGGTTGGCAGTGAAGTTCTTCATGTTTGGATTCACTACATATTAATGTTAAATAGGATGGAATCTCCTCTATTCTGAGTCATCGATATGAACATTTTCTCCTTTGCATTACTCGATGACTTCCTACAGGTTTCGTGTGCATACTTTGATCCGCTTTTGAAATTAGTATTGTGCGGATGACTATGAACAATGTGAACTCTAATTTGCCCATCTATTTGGATACAATCTAGATTGCTCTTGATTGTAACCTTTACGTATATTGTTTGTTGTAATTACATAACGCATAATAATGACATGCATCGAATTCCCAAGTTATAGAGAATGAGAATTATCATGATATAATATGTTGGATTTTATAATTCCAGGATTTTTTTTTCATACATATTCTCACTACACTGAGCATTCTCCGTCCTATATATATGTGTTTTTATGTGTGTGTGTAGTATTTACCAACAAAGTAAATTTGAAGTTTCTGCCCTGTAGGATTTTCGCTTAGGTTCATATTACACACATATACTACTTGGGGCGGCTAAGCCATTACATGCATGAGAGAGTCCGTTTCAGATTAGACGAGAACGAATCAGATGGATTCCCAAGAGAGAATGCTTGTATCTGAGTGAGAAAGTAAATCCTGCCCCCAACAAACATATCCATGGATGTTTTAGAAAATCCCATGATTTCGGTGAGTAACCTACTTTAGGAGTGTTATTTTTGATATGCACTACAATATTGGGATGATAGGGACTAGAACATTCTTTTGAGAAGATCGATCTCTGGGTAAAAAGTTGAGATGATCTTGAGATGGCATATACAAATTATCAATCATAAGATGAGAACTACCTACGTCAATAGCCAAGCATCCCGGCGTATCAACATCAATAACCTTACACCCGCCCCCCCGCGTCCATCGATCCCAGCTCATAACACCGCGTCAAATAATCCTACTACAACCTTCAACCTTCAGGCTCAGGCCCAGGTCCAACATGTACGAACAAACGAATCATGATCATAGAATCAAGCAGGAACAAATTGGTCATAATACATACCATACCACTCTTCCACACCCGGCACTTCAAACGCCTGCCTCAGGGATATGATTGATTTGACTGACGCCTCCTTCAATTCATCTAAAATTACTCAATCCTAAGAAATTCCCAATAAACCAAACAAATTTCCAAAGTGACTGTAATTGGAGCAAAGGATTTCCCCTGGCACCTTGTTGGGCAACCAATATAGAAATTCACTTACATGTCATTCAATCCCTCATCATGGTTGGTGATGAAATGCCCCCAACTCGCACTCTTGGTGAGGTGATTGCGGTACATTCACTTGAAGATTGCGGTACTGTCCGCATTGCGCCGTATAGATTATTATATAAATCATCCATTCGAACCCTCGAATGGAGATTTTTTTTCTTCCGTCTTACAACATCATCTACATTCCTTTTGACAAGTGCCTTCGTCCTCGTTGATTTACATCCGTCTGCGTCTTTCGTCCTCTTCGTGCATCACTTTCCTCCATACAACAATCACTCTTCTTTTTGTACACAGGTTGTACTATATCTTACTTCAATATGCAGTCGATTGCTATTACACTCATTTGTGCTCTCTCCTACCTGGTCTCGATGACTAGTGGGTACGAGTTGATTCATAACTATGATCATACCAACTGGTTCACCTCGTTCATCTATGAGAATGTTAGTATTTCTCAAAACTTATGTTTAATCTAAAAGGGGAAACTAACACTCATCTAGCGCCCCGACCCAACTAATGGCAATGTCAACTATGTCTCTCTTGCAGATGCTCAGAAGCTTGGTTTGACCAAAACCATTGGCAACAAAGTCTACATGGGCGTCGACAATACCACCGTCCTCTCCGACACTGTAAACGGAAAGCGCAACAGCATCTGGGTCGAGTCCGTTCACGAATTTACTCACGGCATTCTCATTGGTGATTTTGCACACATGCCCGGTAGCGATTGTGGAACATGGCCTGGTTTGTAAGTATTCACTTGCTCAACCATCCCCCCCC
>NGKI01000022.1:158154-175399 GCA_002162615.1 Myriosclerotinia duriaeana
CAATTAGAACTCGCGGCTAACAAGCTCACTAGCTGGACTATCCGTAATGGCGAGGGTAGCTACGGCGAGATGGACATCCTCGAAGGCTCCAACGACATCACCCAAGCCTTCATCTCTCTCCACACCCATGGATCCTGCACATTCAATTCTGCACCCACCGCTCAACTCGGGAAACTCAACAACGGCAACACCAACTGTCAACTCAACAACGGCGCGGGCTGCTCCGTTCAATCGACCGCAGATTCCTACGGAACACCCTTTAACAACAATGGAGGTGGTATCTATGCTACGCAGTGGACCTCCAACTTCATCCGTGTTTGGTTCTTCCCACGCAACAATATCCCGGCTGATATCACTGCCGGCAATCCGGATCCAACAAGATGGGGTTTGCCAACTGCCAACTTTGATAGTGCTAATGGCGGTTGCAATATCGATGCCAATTTCCCTGCACAGACTGTGGTATGTCATTTCCCTTTCGCATCCCCTCTCGCGCTCATGCTCATCATCCATATTCCTCAACGCTGCTCCCCACCCCTCCTCCTCCCTTAGCCTCCTTTCTCATTCCAAAAAAACTAACCCATATTCCAAGTATTTTGACACGACATTCTGTGGCGCAGGAGCCGGTGGCAAATCCTGGACCGATTGGTCCGATTGCCCAGCCAAGACCGGATACTCGACATGCGCAGAGTACGTTGCCAAAGTACCACACGCCTTTGATGATGCATACTGGCTTATCAACTCTGTCAAGATCTATCAATAGATAGACGCGTCCTTCTTTACTCATCTCTGTCTCTGTCTCGTATCGCACCCCCCTTCTGGGAACGTTTTTGACCTTCACTTTGGGTGGTTCTTTTGATCTAGGTATGGATATGGATATGTATATGGTTAAGGATACATCAAAGCACAAAGGCAATGCGGATATTAGGTTTCCAATATCCTGGGCATCTGACCTTGATGGTTTGGTGCATTGCATTGCGCGGTTCTCGGAAGGATTTTCTGATTCATGGGTACATATTTATGATTTTTTTTAAGGATGGGTGGGATGTTTTATTTTCTGCTTCTGTCGACTTTTGACTGGTCGACTTTTGGTTGCGATGAGGAAGTTGGTTGATAGATAATTGCATCTTGCTTTCCAAATTTGATTTTTCCAGGAGCTGTGATGTGATATTTGACCTTGGTGTGCGGCATGTTGGTGATAATGTTTAAATAACGGTTGCAAATCAGAGACATCCATCTTACAAAGGTGAAATTCTATGGTATCATATTGATGTGGTAGCTTCAGTTCCCTCCCACAAGATGCATCAATAGTACGAATGTCTATAGTATCAGCTTCTTCCTTTCCTAAACTTGCTAATGGATATAAACGCATGGATTTACTCACAAGAAACAGCCATTCACGCCGCTCACATTAGCGAACCTTTCACATGCTGAAATATTTCATCGTTTATCCTCTACTATATACTTCACGCTTTCCCAGTTGAACCTATAATATCCATTTGATGTTCGATCAACTCCTGAATCAAACTTGTCCCCTTCTCCATAAGTTCCGTTAGAGGAACCTTGCCAGTATTCTCCGCTATATATTTGTTATACGTATTCAAAACCAAATCATTCAGATTACATCGTGTCATCCCTCCTTTTATACAAGCTCTCATTGTATCATCAGGGAATGTGTTGGTGCCGTGGAGCACTAACCTTACTCGACCGTTTGTGGCTTTTCTTATGCCTTCGAGTCTGCGGACGGATATTAGTCTCACGGTGATTCCGGAAAAGTTGTACTTCACAAAGGAACCACAATCTACATACCTATCAAAATCCAACTTTATATTCTCCACCCCACCATAATTCCCATGCACATTCCCAAAAGCGGGCGCCAAAAAGTCCACACCCGTTTCCACAAAACCCAAAGCCTCCTCTGGGGTTGTAAGTAACCCCTCCAAATCCCCTGTATCCTTAACCCCATCCTCTCCTCCATTAATTCTACCACACTCAGCCTCAACCGCTATGCCCTTCTCCCTTAAAATCTTGGTCAATTTCGTTGTTTTGGCTAGATTTTCCTCTTTCTCATAATGCGACATATCAACCATTATACTATCGAAAAGTCCCATATCTGCAGCTTTGAGGATCTCTTCTTCGGATTGTGCGTGGTCCATGTGTAGGACTATGGGAACAGTTGCGGTTCGACAGGCTGCGGCTGCGAGGTGGATCAAGAGGGGTGAGTAGTGAAGGGACCAGGGGAAAAGGAGGATTTGCGCGGGAGAGCGTTTTTGTTCGGCGGCGCGGACGATGGCAGTTATGGTTTCGAGGTTGTACTAAAAGACAGGGTTAATCATGTGTTGTGTATCATGTGTTAGAGGGAGAAGTGCTACAAATGGTACTTACAGAGACTACCCCTACAACACCATACCCGCCATCTTCTGCTGCCTGAAGCATACGGATTGCCTTATTGTTCTGCAAGGTATTTGCCATTATGTACGAACTTGTAGGTGAGGATGTGAAATATGAGAAGAGGAAAGAAAGAGATACAAAGAAATGGAAAGATACTTATTAGGATATTGCTATTGTTGTGCAATCCATGGATGACGACGATCAAAAAGTCATTGGAAGTGGGATAGCTTCGGGTTGGGTTTCCCCGATCGGTTCCGATGTAGTGGGGCAATTACCCCGGGTTACTACCCCGCCATCAGGAAAGGAAAGGAATTCCGAATTTCGATATACATCGGCATACCTTCCTATATAAATTTGAGCTGACAAGAGTATACTAGGTATGCATGAAGCCTTGAGTATAAGAGAACGGCTATGACCCACAACGTCTCTAATTATCGCCAAGAATTAGCAGTGCCGTTCGAAACGGGATAATTCGCATGCACTCCGTACCTAGGTACTTACATTTAGTCAACACCGTCTAGACCTATTCTACTAGTAGGTATCCAATAGTTCGGACTGCATTCCAACAACGAGAGGTTTTCGATGTTTGAAGATCTTTGGGGCAGTAAACCCATTCGGACATTGAATCTATCAATAGAAAAGCTTAATCAGGGCAGCCAAACCGTACCGAGAGATCTATAGCTTTTCGAACATTGAAGGCTTGAATATGTTTTGCTAATCGAGAATATCGAACATGCTGACCTACTGTTCCTACTTAAGAACTACTGCCTGGAGTACATAGTTTTGGCTTGAATATATCTCAGCTATTTCTGTTGTCTGCCCCAAAACTATACTCCTCCAACTTAATCGCCTTTAATTGCAGAAATGTGCAGTGTCCTCACCCTTTACCAGCTCTCGTCAGCTAAATGGGCCTCGTGACCAATTAGATTCAGGGAAAGAGATACCAAACTCGTATAGAAGGTCTGATGTTCAGTAGTCGGGCTGAAGAAGGCGAATAGACGATTAATAGCACCAGCTTTCCTAGTTGAATAGTTAGATTCTTGCGAAGAAGCTCCCAAAATCTCGGATGAGAAGTTGTACTTTTTTATCGAATGATAGTCATGACTGGCTTTTGATATAGGCAACAAAGCCTGGCTATGTAGTGCGGCGATTGTTCCCTTGAGATTTATCATATCATCCAGGCATGCCGATGCAGCGGATGGAATCTGGTTCACAACGATAAATGTAAAACAAAATCTGATCATACCAAACTAAAGCGCCCGCGATAGAGGACGTATAAACAGCTGGAAACTTTTAGAAGAATGAAAGAGCCTGTGATGAAAGTTTGCTGTGGCAATCAAATGCAGAGAAGGGGGGTAGCATAAGCACATTACATTTTCTGCTTCTTAGTTTTGATGGCGCAAAACAATTACTTGCCACGCCCCCCTCATATTGTCGGAACTCACCCCTCATGTGAGGCCGCAGTCGAAAGCGTTGAGATAAGAGACAAGAGACCTGGGAAAGCACTGGTGTAGATACTGCCTGCTCAAACAAAGAAGAGCCTTACATCGGATTTAAGCCTTAGACAACAAGTCAATGCCGAACCTGTGTTTGCACATTGAAGAGTGTGTCGTGATGCATCTAGGCTTAAAGGCCTACACGAATGTCCAAAGCGTGATTCGAACAATCTAAAGTGACATGAGACATCTCAACAGGAACGACCATTTGGTAGCGGTCAATTCCAAGAGTTGGAGATCAACCAACTTGACATAGAGTAAAAAATACACTCTGCCTAGTATTGTAGGTCGTTAGGCGATCGGGGAACGTTCAATTGTTAGAATTGTGGCAAGGAGGCGAGGAGGCGAGGAGTCTATTACAACATCAACTTATGAAGGAACGCAGTATGGCTTGCAGTCGAATGAGTGATGTTTACGAGGAAGACAAAAGAAGAGAAGACCTATGGTCAGGGTAATCGGGCGACTTCTCGTCATGGATGAGAGCTCTGTACCTTAGGCTTTCAGAAGCTTGTCAGTTAGACACTGCGTGTACTCTGCAGGTCGCCTAAGCATGAAGTTCAACGCATCTTCCAGAAAATGCGCTCTCGGGTTGAATGCGTATGAGCAAATCGCTCGATCGTCGAGAGCTATAGCTTTATTGCGAACATGCTAATTCGTGGTGAGATAAACTTTCGAGATAAATATAGAAATCTATCGGTATTCATTAATTGGACTTTGCCTCTTGCAAGAATGTACCTGCAATACTCTGTTCGCAATAAAGTAAAAGCATACGAATCTGAACCCCAAAAGAGATCTATAGGGTGTTTATCAGCTTGGCATGTGTATCCTAGGATCAAGCAAGCATTGAATCGACCATCTTCGAGATCGTCCGTGTGTAAAAGCACTTTGTCGGACGAAGAAATGATGCAACGCCGTGACGTTCACAGATAGATAGATCACAACGGATATGAAATCTAAACCTTGAAAGGGAAAAACTTTAGCTGTTGAAGCTGTCAAGAAACTTGGCATTGCAGCTGACTGACAACTATGTCTGCGACTGCTAAAATGTGGCTGAATGAATGAATGACCTAAGCCTCCCGAGGTCTACCATATTAACATCACCATTATTATTACTCTGCCCATCCGTCCACAATTTACACTTTCTTCCTCTCCCCTTGTGTAACGGCACAACCAAATGGAAGTTCGAATCGCCCCTAAAAAAAGGAACATAAACTTGCAAATGATGAAAGGATGTTGTATAGTATACGTGGGGAAAATCAGGGGGTCCTTTCGTCTCAGATAAGTATTAAAAGCTTACGTGGACATACAAACGCACAGGCCATTTAACGGCATCACCGCACCTTGCAAAGCCTACCTAGTATTCATCACAACCTAACATCCCGAGTCTTCTAAGTAAATGGTGATCTTTGCCATCACGAAACCATCCCATTCAAACAGATGGTTTGTGAGAGGTACGTACGAAGTACGGAGTAGAGGTAGATTAATCCCCGCGACTTGTAGTCTGCTATACAGTCTCTACTAAAGCTTTCTAAGAATCACCAGGATCACCTTGCACGACTCAACTGACCTCAAGGAATCTAGAGTCTAGAATCTTCTCAAAAGTTACCCTGAAGGCCAGATTATTATCACAAGGCTTCGGCAGCGCAAAATTGAACAGAAACACCGCGTCTTTAGTGAGTGTAGACGCCGCACGCACGTGTGAATATCTGGCGATTCGCTCGTGATGTTGCCCCTGATCATTTTTGTTTATATGCATGCAACAGCGATCATTACAGGACGGGGCATGGCTTAACCCTAGATACGAATCAAAGAGGTTGATTGGATTCTAGTCGCCATAGGTACTCTGTTTGCATCATGAAAGGGTTCGATGATAACATTGCAAATGAGAATGTCAGGATTTGAGTGTTACATGGAATATTGTCTAGAAGCTTGCATCTAAGGTTAACGCTTATCTGATCTCACAATTAATCTATGTTCACTGTACTGGCATGCTAATGTAAGAGTTACCAGATATGGTTTGCGAGAATGTTTCGTCGAAATTAAGGTACGAGCCAGTGAAACAAGGTTCATCTGGACAGTAATTTATTTGTAGAGCTAGCACAGCCTGTACAGGGCTCAAACAACAACCTTATCCAGGGGTCTTCGAACATCTTAAAGCCTTCTCGAGGCCTTTTTATAGATAACATTACACTAGCATAATACTACACCCCAGATTAAGTAAAATGACGTGACCTTTTGCCTGCAGGGTATACGCAAGAGCCTCATGTATATTCGATGACCCACTAGTACGCATGTTGATCACTTTGCCGAGGACTAAGAATATGTTGATCCTATGGGTGAGAGATATTGACGACTTTGCAAATGCCGGCTCTTCACTTCCTCTTTCTACGCACCCGTTTCCTTTTTCGTGGAGGAATAAAGACCCATCGACAGGGTGTTGGGTGTGTTTGCTGAAACGAATGCGCTAGTAATATTGAACCCCTTTACTGAATTCAAGTGGTGAATAGCACCCAGTAAGTGATGGCAAGATGGATATAAAGGATGGGTAAATCCCCTTGATTTTTAAAAAACCAGTCTTAGAGCATTCAGTCTTTTCAAGCTTCATTCTTCACTTCCAAATCTTCAGCTCCAGGTTCGAGCCTTTTCCAAAAAAAAAAAACTTCACATCACTCACTCTCTCCAAAAAACTTTTCAACCTTTTACTCAGCCTCTTCTTTTTACCAACCACATTTCAAGTTTTCAGCTTTTAACAAATCATCAAAATGCATTTCTCAAAGATCATCGCTGCTGCTTTCCTCGCCGCCCCTCTCGTAACTGGCCAATCTTCCGGTTTCCCTGATGCCGCCCCAACTAATGCACTCGGTGCTCACCCATCCGGCGGTGCTCATCCATCCGGCGGATTTGGCTTTGGTTTCGGCGGCAAAGGAGGAAAGGGAGGAAAGGGAGGAAAGGGACACCACTCTGGAACTGGTTTCGCAGGTCCTCAACCAACTGCTAAGATTTCTGGTCACCAAAGACGTCAACAAAGCGCTGCCTTTACACCAGGTGGCGAATTTCAGCCGACCGGCAACGCTGGTGCTTTTCCTTCTGGCGTCGCTCAACCATCAGATGGATTTGGAGGACACCATGGTGGCCACAAAAAAAGTGGCCATAGACACAGCAGCCAAGGTATCCCAACAGCTATCCCAACAGGGGCCAAGTTCCGCAACTTCAAAGGTGCTACCCCATCAGGATTTCCATCAGGATTCCCATCAGGCTCTGCCCCATCAGGATTTCCTTCAGGATTTCCATCAGGCTCTGCACCATCAGGATTTCCTTCAGGATTTCCATCAGGCTCTGCCCCATCAGGATTTCCATCAGGATTTCCATCAGACTCTGCTCCAAGTGGTTTTCCATCTGGCTTCCCATCTGGGTCTGCTCCAAGTGGTTTCCCAACTGGCTTCCCATCTGGGTCTGCTCCAAGTGGTTTCCCATCTGGCTTCCCATCTGGCTCTGCTGCCCCTGCCCAAACTACCTTTTAAGTAGTTCGATGATTGCATGGTTTATGTATGAATTAATATTTGTACATGATTGTTAGTTTTGGCGACGTTCATAAGATATATGTTGTTGGTATTGCAAGAGGGGTGTTGGTGGGACCGAGACAGCACATCCGATGTGTTCTTTCTTTTCGTGCTATTGGCTCTGGGAGCATTTTCGTGTATATATTGGCTGGCTCTGTACATTAAAGAGATGATGTTCGATGAATTTGATCTTCGACATACTTTAAATCTTTTCTGCACTGTGAATATGTGATTCTGTGGGGAGACCTTTGTGCTAGAATTGCATTTTCGAGTCGAATATATCTAGATGTGATATGAAGCTCATCTGCCCTCCATTATCAAGTAAAAGTCAAACATTGACGGATTTAAGCTTGTAAGCTTGAGAAAACATTCGATTGTCGAATTGATATTTGGCAATTCAGGGGTATCGTCCAGCTCTGTGAACCTATCTGTTCCGTTGTGAGTATGAACGAGGTCGAGTGGTTAGGTATATTGGCTACTGCTTACTAAGCTAAACTTAGATAGGTGATTATGTAATAATAGATACAGTCTAACATATGCCGGTAGCCAGTTGGGCTGGATCTTGATATTTTCGGGTGACTTTTGAATACCTCGGGCAATTTCGCAGATTTGGGGTGATGCCTCGAGGGAGATTGGGGCTACAAATACGTCTCGTTGTAGTCGTCGTCGTGAAATTGGCCGAGAAAATATCAGCCACATGTTAAGGTTAAACTTCAAGCCACATTCCGTCAGCCACACCCTTAAAAAAACTTTATCATCACATACTTCACTCCGCCGTTGCTGCATCAAACTTGAGAACCAGTTTTAAGATTCAGGTCACGATTAGTGAACGAATCCTCTTGATATACCTCACCTCTAGTGCCATCATGTTTGGATTGAGGGAGACAAACTAGTTTGTTTGAATTTGAGAAATGCAAGTGTTTCGCTCCCACAGCAAAATGTATTCCAATCGCAATACTTGTCTGTCGATTGTTCTATGCAGAAACAGGGAGACTATCTAAACCAAGCGGTCACTTTGAAGTTATTTTCTTTATTAAATGCCAAATTTTCTTTCATAGAGAAATTCTAATCCCCTTTGCATACTGTACTCATATTGGCAAACAAAGAATTGCTTTTTTCGCATGGCAATGAACAACCTCTGACAATCACTTACTTTTTCCAACAATAATGAATCCTGACTTGAGCCTAATGGTCATCTATGAATTTTCTTACCAACATTAAGGGAGATATAGGTTGTCAACAGAACTCGTCTACTTTGACCAATACTCGGTCTTTATAAAAGGTCTTTCTCAGCAGACGTAATCATGGTTGCCAGCAACCCCTTCACGAACTGGGACCCTAAATATGGTAGATTCCATAGCATCTGGGCAACCCAGGCTGGTACGGAATGGGCCCGTAAGTACGGTGTGTTGCCAGAATACATGGATCCAACGCAACTCTTTCATATATATGGCAAGTCGGGTATGTATAGTATCTCAAACTTATAACTAGAATCTATTCACTAAGGATATATTCAAGCTTTGACACCGCACGCAAGAGATAATCCAAAATTACGGGAAGAAAGGAGGAATCTTCAGAAATGGATTATGTCTGGATTTTGGCCCGAACTTTTAGAAGAAATCGGTGCATATCCTTATCATCTAGACTATGTACCTACTTTAACGAACCCCATTGAGTGATTGATCCTTTCTTAGACTCATCTCTATGCATACCACTTTGACGTCTTCTTCTGCCAATTTTCTTGAGCCCTGTCATCATCAAATATCAATTCATTTGGGCGTTGGGATTGTTTAAAAGATCCATACTGATCATTCTCTAGTCCGCTTTTTGAAATCAACCAATGGCAGCCGAATCACCCGGGAGACAGATGGCCAGTCCTTAAAATGGTGTTTCCACCACACGACACATTTTTCCCCACAGACAAAGACAATAATATGCTATGGTCGGCTCATAACCCGGCTGTCTGGCGACGTATAGAACCGATATTGCGGTTATCTACAAGGTTTCTAAATCATTCTGCGGCCACATGCTGGGTATGTTATCCTCTCGCAGTGGTCAACCTTTGTTCGGACACTTACTTTCGTTTCCATAGCTTGATGCGTTTTATTTTGGAATCCGCACAGATGTCCCTGAAGCCCTCGATCGCCGTCCTGCTTGGCAAAAACTCGAACAGGGGCCCTTGAAATTTTTTCACAGAAGGGACCCAGGCCTCATAGATAATGCCGAAACGGAAAGGAAAACGGAAGTATTGAAAAATATACTTAAAAACAGAGTTCAGTTTGGCATTGGCTCTGCATTTCTCGCGCCCTGGGATAGAAAAACGCCGCAGGGAGCTGGGCTGGGTTGGGAAGGCTATACAATAGTAAGCACCGAACGGCAGAATAGAAACCTCGAACTCTACACAGAGAACAAAGCTTGGATTGAAATAGCTCTTGAAATGCTTTTACCGTTATTTAGACATGATCTATCACCCATAGAAAGGTTGTCTTGTCAATTTTATATTGCCTCAACTCTTTTACATGAATTTGCTGTAAGAATCTTCATTCTAATTTATTTCCTATAGAAGCACTAACAGTATACAAGCACGCGCTCAACCAGCTTCAAGATCCTCCCATGGGACGGGCCATTGTACGAAACGAGCCTGCATACGGCGGAGATGAGAATGGTAATGGTGCGGAGGTATTCTGCGAGCTAGGCTATTCATTTGTCAAGGGGGTATGTGAGAATATTGATATTCAAAAGTTCATAAGCAACCGTAATTGACCAACCTTGTAGCTACTCGGCGCGATGCCCAAGGTCCTGAATCCCGGACATGTTGTTGGTGCTCCAGCAGTAGCTTTATTACTTAGCAAAGAAATTCCGGCGCGTAACTACGATAAAGGAATCTTTTTACACGAAGCTGGGGAAGATTTCGCACAGTTCGAGGATGTCAACAAACTCGTGCCCATCGTGTCAAAATATTACGAGGTCATAAATACTGACGAGTGGTGGGATAACATGGCTAAAAACTTTGGGGTGTCTATAATAGCACCCACACCAGCTCCGATTGTAGTCGTTGAACCAGACCCCTCACGTCCGGAGTTGTCAAATTATGTCTTCAATGATTCTAAAAGAATGTGGATGTTCAAGGTGGAAGCTGTTGCAACGAACGCTGAGTTATTAGCTTCATTAACACCAGACGAGCGAAAGCTTTATGATATAGCTACATTGCAAAAAGATGAGGAGTTGAATAAGCTCAGAAGATTGAAGTACCTCGACCTTCGTAAAGACACAGCAGTACGTGTCAGTGAGTGTAACCATGCTCTTGAAGAATATTTTGAAAAAGAAGCGGGGGATCTGTCAGGCTCCCAAATACTTCGACTTCTTCGGAATTTTGCTGATATACTACAACGGGAGGCCGACCAAGAGGCGCAATGTTCTATTGACTTCATAGCCGAATCAGATCTCACAAAGCCAAGCAACGTTCAGTTCAGCAATGAGCTGTTAATAACAAATCTGCAAGCGAGAGAAATGGTCGTCAAGGCAAGAGCAGACTGCTATCGAGTTGGGGTGGCTACACTTGGAATGAAATTTCACGATTTACTTGCCAATTTTGATCGAATCTTATTTGGGTTACGAGCTGTTCATTTTATCCTCACTCAACATGTCAAGCCCGATAAGCATGAATCATATGAAGAAGTGCTTGCTCGAGTCGGTAATTCTATGGATCCCGTCGAGCTTCAGCGCTTGATGTCGAGTGACGCAGCTCATCAAGTATCATATGCAGCTAGCCATATAGTCACAGCTACGCAAGCCATCAACGCTTATCGGGCGCATGACTATGACAAATGTCATGAACTTGGAAGAGAAATGCTATCTCGTTTGGACATGGAGGGTTATAACCAAGGAATGGGGCTGGTTTTGATAGCATCGCATCCAGGAGAACTCAGACGTAGGTGGTGTTCTCGACAAGGACTGCACATTTTGCATGTCATGGCTCGATCAAACCCCACACCTTTTCTGCAGCAATGGTTGGGAATTGCAAAACAGGTTTATGATTCTATTCAGGATGTGTTCGTAAATCAGGGTATTGGGGACGAGTTTTGCATACTGGGAATTGAAGGAGCCTCTCAACTTCGGAATGGTTGACCAAGAAGCACAATGCTCATCAGATATATCAAGATCGCGGAAATGTTTGGAGCCGACTTCATCCCACTCGCGGAATATACAAATACGATGTGAGTGATTCTGACCATGTCATCCCACTACATAAACTCACCCCAGAGTATCAACGGAATGAATGATGTGTAAAGGATAGAAAGGAAGATATTAACCCGTCTGTACCTCAAGGTCCAACACGAAACACGAAACATGAAACACGAAACACTAAATTCCCCACCATCTCGACTTCCACAATGCCTTCACATCACAAACCCGTCAAGAAGGTCAAAGCACCAGAAATCAAAGGCTGTATCTACTCCATTTCATGACTATACCGAACGATATGATAAGATCATGAGATAATGAACCTAAAATCGCGACATGATGTCCCTTTTTCAACTCAGATGGCTCAACATTTCGTATCTGAATTCAACCATGAGAGGGTTTTTCATAGAAGGATATTTTCATCCGAATTTCAACGCTCAGGTATCTTGGCACGGAAAAAAAAGCTGAGATGGTACACATTCCTGCATAGCCAGTCATGTATTGTCGCGGGATGGTTTGAGGCCATAATATCACACTCTGGACTTATCTTCATATTCCCCATTAGCTGCTGTTCTCGGAGTTGTGTACTTTTAATACTTTTTGACCTTCTCCCACAACCTTATTTTTATTTCTCATTGTTCTTTGGAATCGGAGATAGACTGCTTAGTGTATGGAATAAAATGCCACTTCCATAGTGACTAATTTAATCTGAGGAAATAGTGCGTCGTGATCGCCTTCTAAAATACATTGCATCCAGGTTCACCGAGAGAATTTAGTCTGGCTCCATGGCACCTCAGGATGGTCCACCTAGCTTTAGGGATGAAGAAGGAGGAGCTGGAGGCTGGTGGGAAGGAAGAGAGCGAGATGGTGGAGGTGATGGAGAAGAAAAAGGAGGAAATTCCAACGAAGGCAATGAAAAGGGCAATGCGAATAGCATGGGAGGAGATGATAACGACAGCCGACCACCAATTCCTGGCCCCCAAATTTCAGACAGCTCTACTTCAACTATCCTTCCACCAGCTTTGACGACAACCTCCTCAATCTCTAGTTCGATAATCCTATCGCCATCTCCGTCAACGTTAACAGTTTCTTCCAGTACCTCATCCGGGGTGGTTTCGTCTACGGATAATACCACTACGAGTCCTTACACTTCTTCATCTATATCGGATACAACCATAACATCATCTACCTCCATATCTACACCTTTCTCTACAACAACGTCTCAAATAATAGCCCCAGAATCCTCAGGAATCTCAACAACCACAACCACGTTTGCATCCACCACCATTTCGACCGCCCCTTCAAACACCGGAGCAGGCCTCACTTCCATCTCTTCAAAATCCTCAACTCATCACCCTTTAACCAGCGCCTCAATCGCCGGCCTAGTCATTGGTACCCTAGCCATATTAACTCTCATCATAGCAGCACTATGGTATCTCCTCCATCGCAAGAAAAAGAACAAGCACCATCGAAAAAGCATCGGAGGTTTCAACTCTATGAAATGGAATGGTCCCGCAATGATAGAAAACGACATGGAACACCCCGCCCCTCCATACCAAGGCAAACCCAACCCGGGCACGGCAGTCCGACGAATTCTAACCTGGAGCACCATCCGCAGCCTCACCCACAACCGCACCACCAGTTCCATATCCCAGACTCCCTCCACCTCTTCTCAAGAGCCACTAAACCCCCGATTTACAGAGAAAAATATCCCAATCCCCCATCCACAAAACGGGAATGCATTAGCAAGACGAGATGAAAAGAATCAGAATGACAAAGAAGGCACAGATGAAGATATAGTAGAGTTTGGCGATTCGATAGATTGGATACGGGATAGAGATCAGAGGAGAGATCGAGAGAGGAGTGGGGGACCGGGGTCGGGGAGCGTGGATTGGAGGTATTCGGTTAGGATTAGTGGGGGTGGGAATAATCTTTAATGGATTGGGTTAGTTTGGGGTGGTTGTATGGTATTTTCAATTTGATGTTGTGTGGTGTGATTTTAGATAAAACTTCATTCCGGCCTCTACTCGTAAAGGGTTGACATGTGAAAAAGTGCAAGAATGGCTCATGGATATGGATAGGCCAGAGCTGAGATACGGGTGAGTGAATGACGTTCAAGGGGTACCCAACTTCTTCAATTCTGGATTCACTTGTAGTCCGAGTCATTATTAGATCGGACGAGAGAGATGACATGGGAAACAATGACGGTTCATAACTTTGAAATCTGGCATCCATATTTGCACAGAATTGAGACATGCAACGAATAGAAATTGAGATGAAATCAAATACCTCAAAAGATTTTTGGGTGCTCTAGATTTTTCTAGACAATAAAAAGACCTGCCATCAAAAGTTTATACACAGCCTTTCTATATATGGGCCGCAAACCTATAAAATGCCCACAACTTCTATTCTCATAGCTACCTCCAATATCAACATAATCCCCCATGACTAAACAAACCTACAAATCAATCCTCTCCAACAACTCTCTCCCCTCCTTCCCCTCTTCTCCCCTGTCCTGCCTTTCATAAGCTCCCTCTCCATTATCTCCTGTATTCGTACACTCAGTAAAGCCATTCTTGGTACTCCCATCATGCGTAATCACTGCACAAAAGATCGCAGATTTATAATCCGTAGCAATACTTCCAATGACGATACGGTCGGCACCGGGTGAAGTGGGATCTGAACCGGTATAAATTTTTCCACCGGTGAGAATAGGGAATTCGAGGTAAGGCTTTTTGGCGGCAGGGAGGAAGGTAAAGTTTTCATAGTCTGAGGTGGATGTGGTTAGTAGGCTTTTGAATGTGAAATAAAGAGTAGGCGAAAGATAAACGAGCTCGCGATGAATTGGATGAAGGGGGGGAGAGATAACCGACCGTTGTAAGCGTGTGGATATTTATCTTTCCCAACGGTTTTCTTTTCAGATGCTAGGAGTAAGGCTTGCTTGCATGCTGCGTCTATGGCAGATCGATCGTAAGTGGATTTATTGTCGCAGTTACAGCCAGTGGGTTCGTCATCTATGTGATAATATTAGTGTGAGGTATGCCAATGGAAAATCGAATAAGATATTCACAGATGGTAGCCATTGTAGATGGGGATATGGATTCAAGGTTGCAGATATCGAAGAATACAGGAATATAGAGAGAAAAGAGGAAGATGTGCGAAAACGAGAAGATGATTGAATAGAATCGCAATACTTATGCCCACACTTATACTCAATTGTCCCTACCTGTAATCAGTCCACTTACCTTTCCCTATGGACCCTTTACTTGTCCACGCCCCCTCGAAAGTGAGGCAGCTGACGTAGGGTCTCCAACATGTAATATAGCACATGTAATGTAGCCCCCCTCCATGATAGCTCATATGACCGTATCTAGATAAAGTATCGTCTCCCAGCTGCCGGCATATCTGATAGAGCAAGGTCGTTATTGTAGAAGAGTCCTGGGGGATATAAATCAAGCTTTCAGTCATATCCCGCGCGCGACCCTTTTGCTTTGGCGTGTGGGGCGTGGGGAAGAGTTAATATTAGAGATTGTAAATTGTACGGACACGTCCCATGATGGCGATGGGAAGTAAGAATTTTAAGTTTGGGAGAGGGGTTGAGTTTGTGTTATATGATGTGACGTTTGGTTTTGGTGGTGGGTGAGATGAAGGAGGGGAGGTTTTAAACTGCACGACATTCTGAAGCGATTTCTTAGCCGCTTGGCGTACGCTTCACCTCCTACCTTTAAAGTTTATACCCTTTGTACCACTTACATTTGATAGTTTTTGACTTTTTGACGAACTAGGAAACTATGTCTTTTTCAAATAATGGCATTGACGTCTGGTATCTGATAATGAGAAGCTATATAGGACGATGGGTATGGTTTTCTATTCTATGAAGGAAAGAAGCAGGTATCAAGGGGCGCTCCTACTCTTTCTGGTGTTAGTAAGACAATGTATGACGATGCTACCCAGTATTTCTACGAGGAGAATGAGTTTGCTATCGGATCTCCTATTTCTGGCACCTGGAATGAATCCTCTCGCACATGGAACGCCAGGTCGCCTGTGAGGGCAAAAAACCATGGCTAGGGTTATTTTTTACTCGGGCATCACGATTAAATGACAATCTCAACAAAGGGCTAACTGTTCCGACCCACGTTACTGTAATAAAGTGCAGCGTAGCACCAAGCGTATCGTGTAATGGGGATTCCGTCATCTATCACTTTTGCCATAGAATCTTCTCACAATTTCGAGTACGATAGTCGTCGTACTCAAACACTTCCCTGAACTGCGAATAGTGATTGTCATTTTTACTGATTTTGACTGAGAAGGAGGCTGAAGCCCTACGGACTGGGGGTATAAGTGACTCATATTCCTAGACACCGGAGAGAAGTCGAGTCAATTATTTTAACATTTTGCTTAAACATGACAATCTCGAAAAGATAGACCCGGGAGTGGATTTGAAGGACAAGGCACCTAACTATCGTGTTTGCCCAAGACACTCGATTACCAATATGTTCGATATGGTCGAATCAGCAGTGCAAAGGGTTTTAAATGGTCAGGATGATCTTTGGGAATCCCCTGAAACAAATGGAGATGGTATAGATGATGTCAAAGGTATTCGACTGTCAAGAAACCAGGACCAAGTCGGGGAAGGTGAAAAATGTGTGCCGGAGTTATCCATGGAGAATCTTGAAGAAGACATGAGCAATAGTACCTTGCAGGAATTCGACGATTATTGTTTCGCTAGGATATGCGTGTCCTAGCCTTGGCATAAGTATGACATGAGAGAGAAGATGATGGGGTATAAAACTCGAGGAACTCCCTACAAAAGTATGTATTTTTGCATCATTCAATTAAGTTTCGACTTCCAAACCAGCTCATCGATGTATGAATTAGCACAGAAACTCTTCTCAAGATCAAACATCATTCAAAACGTCCCGCCCAGATATCTCTTACCAGCCTCCCAAAGGGGAAAGTTCCGGACATCTTCATGATCCTTTTAAATCTTTCGTAATTCACCGTCCTATCGGTTGGGTGAGTGGAAACTCTATTCTTTTGAATTCCAGATCTACTCAAGATTCAGGCACCGTTACTCTCCTAAACCTCTCTTTCATCTCCATCCATCATTCTCATATAATCATCTCATATCTAGCAGACGACCCTGCAGATCTCCATAACGCTCATGACTAACCAAGATAATCTGGCCCTTCTCCCAATTCAATAATGTATCCTTATATCCTTAATCATCATGTCCATCGGTCATCAGTGGCCTATTAACGTCAAAGCAATGACTCTGTAAACAATGCCAAAGATACTGGAGAATTTGTTTGAAAGATGGCTACGTATGTTGTTTTCTTCACCTTTCTCTTTCATGCTCCTCCGATTTTCCCTATCTCCCTCTCTTCTCGCTTCCAATTTTCTTACCCATAACACTCATCTCACAAAACTAATAACCCCTAGCCATGACCTACGCGAAAATGCCAACGCAACAGCCCTTGAATCCTGGGACGACGAATTTCCCCCTCGCAAAAGTAGCAAAGGCTGCCAGTTAAGTGATAGAATCACCCAGAGTAGCCGAATCCCCCGTTCAGTGCGAATGTAAAGTGCATTCAATCTTTCGAATCACTGGTGATT
>NGKI01000022.1:175555-191925 GCA_002162615.1 Myriosclerotinia duriaeana
GTCCTCAAGGTTGCTCCTCTAGCCAGACTTGAATATCATCAATACACGGTTATAAACAATGTACTCGATATGGATATGCCTTTTACGCCAGATAATTATGTGAGTGGATACACTTTGGGTGCTGGTGTTTTTAAAAATATCGAAGGAGAAGTGATGGTGGAAAATGGTGCTCGGGGGAGGCGTAGTCTTGAATTTTTAGGAACATCAAGGCTTGAGGTGATGGATTTGAGAGAAGGGACGGCGGCGTGAAGAGTAGAGAGAGCAAAATAGTGAGGGATCAATGAAGTGCTTAGATGATCTAGTTGCGTGTTTTGTAGGTTGCAGCCTTTCATTTTATAAATTAGCTTTGATATTAAGCCCCCTATTAATTTTCGTTTACAAATTTAGGTTATATTTTGTAAATCTTCTTCCATGTGACATTGTACTAATATCTCACCTAAGCTCAACAATGCAACCATACTGGTCAATTTTTTACTCAGCAAGTAATACCTTCTCGCCTCAAAGTGGCTCATTCTCACACCGCCTCAGGGTGGTCAGATGATTGCATTTACGATATTCAAGCAGTGTACGGACGGCTAGTAAGCTATATATAACGGTGACTATACTTCAATATGGCTCTCGAGACCCCATGGCCGACGTGCGAGACGTGTCAGGCAATCCCTCTTGCATTATTTCACAATAATGAGGCGAACGATAGACCTCACCTGTTCTGGAAGACCTTCTCTGCGTTTGAAGGTTCTGCTTCGAGAGGCTGTCATACTTGCACCTTGTTATATGAAGCTGTCCGGGAACCATTCAAGCATCGATTGGAAGACGAGCCCGTCTTTTTGGAACGGGCAACTATCAATAGTGATGGTGTCCAAGCCGTAGTTCTCACAGTTGATCTTGACTCCTTGCCCGCTCGTGACACCTGGAAGGAATTTTTACAGCAGCCTGGTGATGACCAACGGTCGAGCTTTCAGTTCGTACCAATAGCTGACATAAAATATGTCCTCGACGCTAGAGACATTCCTCAAGATGCGCGACGTTTTAAAGGTAAGATGTGATACTAAAGTTAGAATTCAATGCTAAATGACATCACTAGATCTCATCAGCTTGTACCCGCAAGATGACGGAGCATTTAGGTATATCAAGCAATCCTTGAGAAATTGTTTGGAGAAGCACAACTCAACTTGCAATCGAGTAATTTTTCCGCTGTCGGGCACAGCTACACAGCGAGACAATATAGTCAACATTGTGCATGGACATAATGGGATGGTGGTACCACCAACTAGGCTCATCTACGTTGGATCCGAAGATCCTAAGGAGCCGCCAAGACTTGTAGATGGAAAAGAGTGTCTTTACAAAGGCGGCTATCTTGTCCTCAGCTATTGCTGGGGAATGACGCCTAAGGATGCACCATGGCAATTGACTACAATAACTACGAAGCAATTCGCGACAGAGATACCGCTTACTATTCTGCCACAGACGCTGCATGATGCTATTATGTGGACCCGCGAACTCGGAGAGCACTACATCTGGATCGATAGCATGTGCATTATGCAGGACTCAAGTGAGGACTGGCAACGTGAAGCCTCTAGAATGGCCACGATCTATGGAAGTGCTACCATGACACTCGTAGCTGCATCCAGCTCAGTCTATGGTGGAATGACAGATCGCCGAAACCCGCTGCGAAACAGTGCAGCTGCTCTCTCCTTGCAAGATGAGTCCTCAAAATTTACAGTCTATCTTTTGCCGAATGGACAACCTCGAAAGGCACCACTGCCATCACCTACTGACAGTCGAGGCTGGTGCTACCAGGAAGACGTACTCTCGAGCAGGTTAGTGAAGATGTCACAAAAGTCCGTGCTATGGCAATGTGTGGGCGACAGCAGTAATCCCAATACCCGAGCGCAAAACCTTGAAGAACTTAGCAAGCATCCTCAGTACCGATGGTATACGCTCTGGTATCGCCTCATCGAGCGATACTCGAACAAGAGCCTAACTTATCCCAAGGATAAGCTCCTCGCATTCTACGGTATCGCATGCAACAAGATTGGCCGAGAATATCCTGCCGGACTTATCAAAACCGATCCTTGGGCCAGTTTACTTTGGTGTCGCGACGAAAATCAAATCCAGCGACGCCCTGGTCATAGGTATGAGGATTATGTGGCACCCACTTGGTCTTGGGCCAGCATCGATGCACCTGTGCTCTTCTACGAGGCAAATGCAAGACATTGGAGGAAACCACAGCTTGGACCCTCACTTCTGGATCCTGAGCTCAACCATGTTGAGGTTCAACCCGTATCATTCTTTGACACTGGGGCTGTCAAAAGCGGGAGTATTGAGATATCGGCATACGTTGTCATGATTCGCACAGCATCTGTGCAACCATTTCTGTTTAATACCAGACAGGGAGCTCACACGTATGGCAGACGGAATTGCGTTGATCCACTCACTGGGAAAGCACTTGGGTTAATTGTCTTTGATGTTGCTTTGGAAGCGAAAGACGACATGCTGCTATGCTGTGCGCTCCTGCAAACAGTGGATATGGCTTTGTGGCTGAAGAATGGCACCGCCGGCCTGGGTTTGGCGCTGAGTGTACAAGAAGCTACTTCTCGGCATCTGAAGTGTAGACGAGTGGGCTATGTGCAATTCACATCTGCATTTAGCTCATTATGCCACAAGCGTTGTGTGGAATTGTCATAGATTAGTTCAACCCTGAAAGCGACACCTTGGCATAAGACACAATTTTGAAAGCTTGATTCTCGATAATCTGCCATTGCTGAATCAAGACACAGTGTTGCTCACTTATGCGTGGACTTGCCATTGATCAAACAGTTCATTCGTCTTTTGAGAGAAGAAATTGACGAGAGCAGGGCTTGATAAGCAAATAGATGGATTCAAATGTGAAAACAAGATCGGACGATTAGTCGTTAGACCTACGAAGTAGTCGCTAAGCTTTCCAAGGTTTGTGGCGTTATACCTAGCTCACCCCAGTGCAATCGACTCATTGTAAACATGAATTGACAACGATTGAAAGAAAATCTGAATACTGAGAAGTGAATGTATGAAGGTGGAAGTTGAATGTTGGGATGAAATTGCTAAAACTCGGATATTTGTCGGGCAAGAATTGAGTATCAATAGCTTGGGATTCCAAGTACCTAGGAAGGTTATGGTAACTGAGAAGAGAAAGTCTTAAGCATGATCATTAGGTCCTTTCTATTAAAATGATTCTACCCAATCATTACTTTCCTCATTCATGAATGCCAATTTTCGACCCATAATATACACCCAGCACTCGCGGTCCGCCCAATCTCTAGATATGCGGTCCATTTCATAAAGACCTGCATGTAATTCTTCCATGCCATCAGCCGGTCGCATACCGCATTATATGTACACCCTGCTGCAACCTTCCAATTACTTTTTGCCCGTATTCCGTCTTCAATCAAGGCACACTCGTCTTCAACTGCACACCATGCCACCCTTTAATCTCCTCCCCCAACACCTTATTGACCAATCTTTGTTGTTTCAACATATTCAACCCCCTAAACTTTTCGCTCACAACCTCAATCCCATACATACTCCCGCAACCGCCACTTATATCCTGTACTTGTAGTTTCGTGGGTTTGAGCTCGTTGTACAATATATCCCATATCTTCTTCTCGGCCTCATCGAGATAATCTGGCGCTTGAAGTATATCTGCTGCGCGATTGGCTTCTTCGGTAACGCCTTCTGCGCCGGCACCGATGGTACCTTTAATTGTGGATGGGGCTTCGCTGCTGTAAAACCGGAAGCGGGAGAGTGGTGCAGATGAGGGGCAAGGAGCTCGGGTTTGTGGGAGAGCGCGGGGTGAGTTGATTGCGGGAGCGGAATATAAACGGATGTTTTGTGCAGCGCAAGTCTTTGAGTTGTGCAGCTTAGAAGCAGACCTTAGTCTTAACCTTGGGTTATTGGTTCGAAGAGGGGTTCGAGTTCGTAGACAATGGCGCAGGCCGGCAATGGCGGATTTGTCCATGATGGAGGGGTTGAATTTGAATTGGAAAGAAGAGTTACAAGAGAATTGAATACGTAGATTTGAGGGAAGAATAGGCCAAATTTACTATCTGCACGCTGGAATTGTCAATGGCAGATGGATTGAGTATTCTCGAGAGTAGATGCGATAGAATGATTGTTGGTAAGGTTGTACTTGATACTATTATTGCTATGTTCGTTCTGAACATTTGGGTTATATTTTTCCGAGCTACATTGATCGCCGTCATTGATCTTGATTAGTCATCAATTTGAACCCTTAATCGCAGCCAATAGAAATCCTTCAAATGTAAGCAGCATCCATCTATCTACAACCTCAATCCCTTCAACGACAGATATTATATCATACAAATTGACTTTACTATCACAGTATCATAGCACCGACTGGTACACTCTTTCTCAACTACGAACAACATATTTCTCAAAGAATTCATTAGATCTCATGGATAGCAACCCAGCCTTGTTGTATCTCCTCAATGATACCAATTCCCTTAAAGATTCGGTATATTGTTCTTCGGCAGATGGCACGACGGATGCATAAGGATGTGATTGATTCTGGGTCTCTATTCAAACAACGGAATTCCGTGCATTAAGCTGGCGAAGTGGTGGTAATGGGGATAAATGGTTGGAAGTTATGATGAGCTGCTTTCTTTTTGCTTTACACGGCTTTTTCCTCAAGCTCTTCGAAGCTGAAAGATAAATTGTCTTTACTACATTGGATTATCTTTTCTATTGTCTTTCAATTTATGTGAAAGTCCCTTCGATCTCTAATCCGTTTGAGAAATATAGGACATCAGCTGATACATCAACGAACGCATCACCACGGCGTGAAGGAAGCAACCGATTACCAACTAAGGCTTTTGGAAGATCAGCTGATACAATTCATAAACCCGAGAGCTCATCTGCTGATCTTCTCGGTGAATATACCAATAGGAGATGCCGTGATGATAATTTCCGTTGGAGTTGACGGCATTTGCAATATTGGTCGAAAGTTGGTAGACTTTCAGAATTCATATCCACATTTGAGAATCCTCATTGACATTGAAGAAAGAATCGCGCACGAAGTACACCGTAGCGACTTGTGGGTATTGACAGAGACGAGGCGGTTTCTTTTACTACCCCTCTTTGAGTTTGTCCAGTTCTCAAACGGTGAGGCGCCGAATCGTAAAGAGGCCCCCTACTTCTCAGAATTGCTTATTTCATCAGAAAATGCTCGCGCGGCCCTTACTAGGACTCGTTCCTTAGGGAGAAATGGTAACAGGGACTTACAATATGCGACAGCGAGATTGCCCAAGTGGGGCTGTCCCCATAAGAATTGTGACTGGACGTGGAGGGAATGAGACCTAAGGATTATCGAGAGGAGCACTCTATCACTATACAGTCCGGCACGGTTACGTGCCAACTTCCGGGGTGCGGAGCAGCGTTCAAGATAAATCCACGGTCTATGAGCAAAGCCTATTATGCCCCCAAAGGGCATATGGTTATGCACATGCAAAAATGTGGTGTGTCAGAAGGCTACATCGAAAGCTTGGCTTCACATAATACAAACCCACGGAATAAGACGTTCGCAGGTCATCGCTATCAGTGTCGAGATGAATGTTACGATACTCTCGGATACCATACCCCTCGAGAATACCTCAACCGACATCTTCAGTTCTTTCATCCTTTCGGCGAATGGAGAGAATTTTTACATACTAGTAACCCCCATTTGTTCTAATCTAGCTTGGGCACTCCGAATTTACGAATGGTCGTTGAACAATACCAAGAATAGTGTGACGTTATTTCAGATGACATGGATCAAGAAGATGATGATATCTATGTTCTGATAAACGCGGTATCATTTACGCAATTAGAGAGTATCAATGACACATGGGAAGGATGGGCAAAACAACATGGTTCCTTTGGATTACCTCCGGCAAATCACCCGCGACACCAGTACGCACTACAAGATCTTCATCCCAACTTACACGCAAGGCAATATCGCTCGAAAACGACTCCTTGAATGATGAAGACTTATCATTTCCGAGTAGCCCTATTAAGGTTACAAAAGGAAAAAGAAAAGATGATAAGAGTTGCAGAAGTTAGAGTAAGGACACACGTATCTGGTCAGATTGTTACCATCACCACCTGATATGGGAAGCTACTCACTGGTTTTGGCCAAGATTAAGAAGGTCCAATGATTTATGACAGAACATTTAGCATAAAGTTGCATTTTCAGGGCTTCAAATGAATGGCTCAGTTATACGTTGAAAGTTAATCAGATTGCTGTATAATACAAGAAAGTGCGAGCTAGATAGATGTTTGCTTTCTAATAAAGTTTTCAGTGGTTCATCCTTTTCAAGAGTGTGACCATCTCATACTGATATGCTACACTCGGGATGGCCTTCTTGTGTTTGTATTTTCCTCATTTCTTATATGCGATGTAACTATACTCGTCGGCATTCGAGTTCGAATGAAGAATGAGTGCTGCTTGTGCTCAGCTTATTTTCCCAGCTTGTATAGGAAAAGCAACTCTGAAATTATTATTAAACATTAATCTTAACAGCAGGCGTACTGAGAGCTGTTAAGGACTTCGTAAGCTAATCCCTTAGGAAATCCTCCTCCTCTAGAACGAAAGCGTATAATGTCAATGATGTAAATCAAATGCTTAGACTTTCGTACTCCTTCCATCGCAGCATCATAACAGATCCAATATATCATCATCCTAACACTGAAGCACCATTTCTTGCCAATAACAGAATGATAGATATGGTGATCTGGCCCAACAGTCCACCACATGTACCAACTAGAGAGTATTAGATATGCATACTCTCCATCGATGGTGAAACTTTCTTTCCCATGAATCCATTAAACTTATCCCATCCATAAATTTCCCCACAAACTCCAGACTCCGGACCCCAAACTCCGGTCCCCAGATTCCCCTCCCCCATTCCCACATTTCCAGAAACCCGTTCAAGCCCAACACACTTCTTCTCGAACGAACTTCGACCACATATCTCACACGCATTTCACCAACTCCACTACCACATTACCTTCCCCAACCATCACATCATATAATGTAAAAGGCAGAATGAAGAACGAAAAACGCGAAACCACGTATGTCCCCACTTCCAATGCACCCCTCACTCTCGAGCAGAAAAAGCGTGACCACGTAATCTTACGGGAACCACGTATGTCGAGACCCCACATGTTCATCTATTGTCTCTGAATCCTGGAGTTGATGTTTTTTTAGAGTTGGGTTGGTGTTTGATATGCATCTATCTGTCGATTCATTTCTCCGCATTTGAGGAATTTAGGAGATGGGGATTATGGGGTTTTGCGCGAGGGAGGATGGAGGGAAGGAAGTTACGGGAATGTTACGTGAGCACCCTAGAACTTTTGTATGCATGGATGGATAGATAGAAGGATGGACTTTAGAGTGTTGCGATGGGTTGAGGCAAAATTGACAACACTTGGGATTTCTTGCATGAAGTGATCGACGAGTCAGCTAGCTGGCAGCATCGATTGAAAGTTACCAAGTCAAAACAGCAAAATTAGTCTTCAGAATATCTTCAGTAAACCAATAAGATTATATAACTAATTAATCCACTAGAAGGGTCATTTAGCTGAGAAAACGTGTCATTCTAGAGAGAAATATTCTAAGAAATATAGTTTGAGAAAAAAAAAAGTATTTCTAACAAGATCTCCTTGTCCAGTACACTTTTATACGAGAATAAATTATATATAAAAGTATATATGTTAAAGACACTGACGCATCGCATACTCCTCATAGTTTAGCTATAATTAGATCAAATCGATTAAGAAGTTACTACTACGATTTTAAAGGTCATAAAATAAGTATCTAATTCCCGAAAAGCTTCGAATAGCAACAGTATAGATAGAGTAGTATATGAGCCGATCGATATTAATCAGCGCATAGAACCAATCAGCCGCGCGGACAAAATATCATCAGCCGATAGCCAACTGACTCGCTTGTCGACCACTCTGGACTTTCTCTTTGCATGAATCGAGAATGGTCCCATTACGGAAAGTAGAAAAGGCCCAAGTGTGGAGCCACTGTATGCAGTCCGGGATGTCGGGAAGGGGGATGAGATGGGCAAGGACTTGGGGATGGAGGATTTGGGTCTGGATGATACGATGTGGTGATATCTGATGTGAGGATATGTCCGAAGGTGCGTTCATGGCATGCAGGAAAAATTCATGTAGGTAAGTTTTGATGCGCATACGGTACGAGCGTGTGTCATGCGAATACGGAAACTCACATGGAGCATCAGATTTTAGTGATGAGACGCTGCTAAAGTGTAGGCATTGTAGGTGCAAACAGCTAACTCTTCTACAGTAGCTACCTTGGTAGGTCTTGATATGCGGCTTACAATGCCCTCCTTCCCTTCCCTCGCAGATATTACCATATTTGAAGCTAGGTTAATCAACATCATTTCTCTACCTCCATTTCTTCCCCTGCTACCACAGATTGGCATGGTATGATATAGGACGCTAGTTTCCATAGACTCATCACGTAAATGTCATTCCTCTACAAGACACTGACAAGGTTTACCATTTTCGCCTTCCTGCAAACACGTACGCCATGATAAATTATTAGAAGCAGTGGTGAAGTAGCTTTACATACTCAGTCAGTACTACACTAACTTGTCCATGCAGATTGCTAAGCCAAACCACATTTGCTACGGTGGGAGGAAGACAGAATCTTTTCTTGCCTCGCCGTCTCAGTGATTGAGAATAACATCCTGGAGTAGGATTTCTGCCCGACACCAATCTACATCCAGTTCTTGGGGGCTAGATTTTGGACTCGGTATCACCATTGCCTTTCCTTACACTTCTTGCATTCGTATACAAAAAATCTAAAGACTAGAACCAAAGTGTCTCGAATACGTCTATACCTCCAATCCTTGTATATCAAAATCTTCCATCTAGATTTGAAATGGGGCGATGGATATCATCTCTCCCCCCCCGTCCGTCGCTTATGTGAAAGTCTCCCTATAGGCTTTAAACTTTACATCTGGTGATCTGTGCACCGGAAGGTAAATAGTGTGATACGGACATCAAGGAAATTTCCACGCCGAGGGATATCCACTCGGTAAAACTCCTATCTTTTGATGTACAGGCAGAATCAGTTTTGCTGTGATGACTTGGAATATAACGAGAGGGGAAAAAATATACTTCATCCATAGCATCAAACCATATGAGCCGCCATATACGATAGCTCAATAACTTCAACTCTAGAAAATGTACCAAAAAAAATTCACAGTCAATCATCTCGTCTCGAAATCCAAATGCAAAATAATATCTCTACCATAATCTGAATACTTCGGAATACCAAGAATCTGCACCTCCCCTCCCCTCCATTATCTCTACCTCGACCTTCATCTCTGCCACAAACCCTTTACTCTTGCCTCCCCCTTCCTCTCCATGAATAAACGTTATACAATGGGTACGACCTACAATAAGAATGAAAAAATAGCTGTAATAATCATTAGATAGCATAGTCTATTAGATTCTGTTGGTCCATATCGGGGGGAAGTAGATCTAATATTTAACACTCATTCCTGTTGGGGGAGAGGGGGAGGAGTATCTCAATCCTCAACCCTCTTTCCATCCCATCCCACCCCACCCCATCCCCCTCAAACACCCCATCATCCCTTTCCTCACTTAAATATTAAATCATTTTCTACTCTACCCCCAGTCCCCGATATCCGAGGAGTGGTCCCACCCAAACACCAAGTATATCTCCTACACCTACACCTACACCTCCTCCCACTCCTCCACTCCACCCGCGAAGCAAATATAACCATCTCAAACCACGCACAACCACAAGCAGTTAAGAAAGTAGAATAAAAGCGGAGGATTCCCAACATGAAGACTTAGTAGTAAGAAAACTTTTACATTTTTTGATTTATCATCTGCATCATGAATCATGAATCATAAATAAGGATAAAGGATCAAGGATGGTTGATCTGAGGTTAAAGGGATATTAATATAGAGTAGTGTCGAGTAAAGGATGTGTAGGAAGTATTTCCTTCTAAAAATCTTTTTTTTTTGGAATCCGGATTAAAACGAGGAAGTTGAGTAATGGGAAATTCGATGCGTAGCTATGCAGTTTGGGTATTTTGGTACATATACACATATATATAAGCAATGTATGTAAACCCCATCGATCATTCTCACTAGCCGCAACTCCAAAGAGAGGAGCAGCAAAGTCAAGTCAAGTCGTGCTATTTGTATCTCCTTCACTTTCCCGCTTCGATCTCCGTCCGCGCCGTCGAGTATTCAAGCGCAAAGCAGGGCAAAGAGGAGAGTCAACTAGAAGATTGAGAGGCTGCCATCGATGAGGACCACGAGGATGTAAAACAAATCAACAAATCACGGGGGCGATGAAAACAAAACTCACGCTTGTAGTTGACGGTGATAGCATTATCCAAGTCTTGCTGTATCTACACAGTACATCATAACAGTACAATAAATCCTCCACAGCGCACATTCAGACAGTAGTGAAATATTTCCATGAACGTACAACATCCACTCCCAATGCTCATGCTCCATCTTGAGTCGCATAAACCGGAATCTGGACGGGTGAAAGTAAAGGAAAATAGCTTTTGGAGTCTAACAATCTTGTATTAACTTTAATCCGCCAGCCTCCAATTTGTAAACCATCCATCCCTCTAAACCCTAGACCCCAAGAAAGAGAGGAATTATACGGTACCGCAACACATCCATCCATCCCTCAAACCCCGCTCGTCAATCCCAGAGAAAGTTGCATCAAGACTCAAGAGCTCCATGCAATATTAAAGCGTGCTTATACGTATATACCATGTCTATGTCAGGGAAAGCTCATGATTATCATGATATAACATCACGTACACATGTGCGCAACATGGATCCGGAAGAATCCTGATACAGTAACAGTAATAACAGTAATAACATCACTCCACTCCCATCCCATTCAATTCCATTGCGGAGTCTCCCTCCCTACTTCTAATATAATCCCATACCACCAAATAGTACCGCAAAAAGAAAAAAAAAATGCAATCATAATATTGCCGAGTCCTCCAATCCCTCAATATTAATCTTCTTAATTTCAGCTCTAACAATAAAAACCGAGTAATGTAAATTCATTACATGACCAGTAAAAACCACCACAACCCATTCCAACACTCAAATCTCCCCATTACAGTAGAACAATCAATATACGCGCAGGACGGGTATTAAATCCAGAGCTGCGAAAGTCATCACCCTGCACCTTTCGCCCTAATCCGCAGACCACTAGAATGGCGTCTCGAGATCTCTGGATTGGGCGATGATTCCCTCCGCATAAAACGAGGTAGGCAGATAAGTTGGTAGACTCGGAGTCATTCATTCATTATATGAAAGGGGGAAAACAAAAGTCAGCCGCAGCACCGCGCTTGAACGCGAGGAAGCGGAGTTGTAGCCCTACGAAAAGGAGAGTAGGAATCAACCTGATCGATGTCCTGGATTTCTTTTGGGAACGCAAGGTCGGTAAGGTTAACCATTCGTATATATAAATAGTATCCATCGAGTTGTACCGGACGGAGTAAGACACACTCGCATGAAACGATAAAATGTACAACATTAAATCAACTTGAATTGTATTGCATAAAAATTCGACCTCGTACCTAGGTATGTACGAAAGGTTTCTCTTTCTTTCTTGTGATGGAATAGAAATGCTTGCCCCACGATTGTTGGATTCTTCATTTCTTCAACGTATGCGAAATCAAAGAATGATGATTCTGATACTGACCTAGCAGTTCGAATCTCGATACTCTACCCCCCTCTCCTCTTCGATGATGAAGATTAGATATTCGTGATTCGAGGTTCGCTGAAACCCAAGCACCGAATATATACTCGAGTATGATATCAGAAGAAGCTAATACCAGTTCATTCATTCCTCCACGTCCTTGACGTTCTCATATCGAAAAACTTTCGAGCGAGTGCATGGATGGAAGTCCCTCTGTTCTGTACTCGATCGACACTTTAAATTCTCTTCACCCCCATTCTCATTCCCATTCCCTCTTGTATTATTGCATTATGGCATTTCATCCTGAATACCCAAGCTGTACTCGACTCAGACCTTCAAAGGATCTATTCTCCCACCTCCATGAACAACGTCATAAACTTCACCCTGAAGAATCTTCACCAGAAACTCTTTCCCTATCACTCATTCAATCACCTCATATTATCTCATTGAATATACATACTTTTTCCCCAGCCCAGCCCCCAAGTTCCCATGTACGAACAATCAAAACCCACACGTGGACACCTCAGTCAACATGATTCAACTCTCAGCTACATACATACTGGCGTACTCCATCCATAGTAACTTATACCTAGGTTACCTTACTATTAGTAAGGTAACCTAGGTATAAAACATCTCCGCACTCACACCACACACCCAACGCATGAAACATACGTCATAGATCTCCACCTTCCAGCTCCCATCGTATCACCATCGCCGCAGAAAATCTTCACACATCCCATTTTCATCTTACTGTACTCTGTACTCTGTAGAATCCTAGAATTCATTGCATCCTTGGATATCAAAATCACAAGATCCCAATCCCCTGTCTTGACTCTCAACTCTCAATTCTCATGACTGTACTAGTCTCGGTCAGAGTCAGATATCTGATCCATTCCATCCCATGATTCCATCCCATCCCTCACAAAGTCACAGACCATCAAACATCTTGAACAACCCCAACCACCACCATCACCACCAAAAAAAAAACCCCCCCACAAGTCCAGTAAGATGCACGCACAAAGAAAAGTTAAAAAGCTCCCCGAAAAACTCAAAAACTTAAAATTTCATCCTCATCGACACTTTCACTTTGTCATCGAGAATCACCGGCGATCAAAACCCATCTAATTCGCCAAACCTGCCCAATATCAAACAAGCAACCAATCAACCAACTAAACAGCCAACTAAACCAACCAACCAACCAACCAACTAAGCCTACCCAACCAGCCAACCAAACCCAACCAAATCAACCAAGCACGGACAGAGTCCGACAGACAGACAGACACAGACAGACGGACAACTAATCATCTCCATCTCCATCTCCATGTCTCCATACATATATGCATATTTGACATATGTATACTAGGTAGGTAGGTAGATGCATTGCTTAGGTATTATTGGCATGTTTCAGGAGTCAGGACTGGTGAGGAATGAAATTGATGATGTCATATTACTCACCTACTCACTTACTCACTACCTACCTACCTACCTACCTAGCTAGCTAGCGAGTACAATACGTACAATACTATGCACGATTCTTGATTCTCGAAACTCCAAACTCCAAACTCCAAACGTCCCAAAGACCAAAGTTCAAAGTTAGAATACTCAATACTCAATACTCAATGCTCAATGTAGAACGAGACTCTACTCGGCTGGATAAAGTCCTGTACGCACTGTACGCACTGTACGTACATACTCTACTCGGCTCGATGAAATATACTCTCTCTATCCGGTACTATACTCAATAACCCTCCCCAATTCCAACTCCAAGGAGAACCAAGGAGAATCTACCGGTACTCCTCGCGAGCTTCTACTCCCTCCGTCCGTATCTAGGGAGTTAGGTTAGGTTCGAGAAGACCTTTAGGAAGGAAGGAAGGAAGGAGAAAGGAAGGAAAGAAGGAAAAGAGGAAGGAAAAGAGGAAAAGGACTCCTCACACCGCTATTTCATTATTTCACAATTTCGTTATTGTATATTCTTCTCTGTACAATCGTAGGTATATATTAATGTACAATGTACAATGGATAGTATATAGTATTCCACATGCAATTTATGAAAGCCAGTCCATTGCCGATACGGAGTATCCATTTTCAATCTACCGTACTGAACTGAAAATAGATGAGACATAACGACTTGTGTACTCTAAATCTCGATAAGATAAGATAAGATAAGATAAAACAACACACCACCACATCCAAACAACACACCAAGGGAAAAAAACATTCGAATTTTCCAAAAAGAATTCTTCCTTTGTAAAGGTTTCCCCCCCTCGCCCTCCCTTTTGTTCATTAGTAAAAGTATACCAGCATACCTAACAGCACACTCCTCCTCCTCCTCCTCCTCCTCCTCCTTATCCTCCTCCTCCTCCTCGCTAGAGAGTAAAGCACCTAAGCAAAGCCAACCAAGACGAACCAAACAAACCACCTACACGTAACCGCCATCTTCCATTAACCAAATATTAAAAACACACCTAAAAATAGCTATTTTCCTATATTTTCACTTATAAAAAAAAAGGATTCCTTAATATTAACATAATCAATTAAGATTTTTTATATATATATATTCTTTCGATATTAATAAATATATATTTTAAATCTTATTTATTTTTGAAATTTTAATAATATAATCCGTATAAATATATTATTAAAGTTTTTGTTTAAAAAAAAGTTTTTGATTTTCGCTTAATTTACTAGTAAAATTGTATGACATTTTGAAATTTCAAAAATATTAATTTTATATCTAAATTTTATAATCATAAAAAAATTTAAAAAATAAATTGTTTAATTTTTATTAAAAATTTGATTAAAGTTTAATATATATACAAAATTTCAATAAATTTTATCTATACTAGTTATAGATTTTTATAGTTGAAAACATAATAAAATGTTTATTTTTTTTTTTAAAAAAAGTAGCTAATAGAAGATTACTAGTATTATAAGTAATAATAAGAAAATATAATACTAAAAAAAAATAAAGAAAAAAAGAATACTCGGTAAAATTAATAAAAAAACATTATCAAAACTTCAATCTATTATAAATACTTCAAAACCTTATATAATTTTATAAAACTTGAATATAATATTATTTTAATAAACTTCAATCTTAATATTAAATTTTAATTAATTCGTATTGAAATTGAATAAGATATAACAAATTGAAAATTTCAAAAAGTTAAAATTTTAAAGATTTTAAATATAATTTTTAATATTAAATAACTTTATCAATTTTAAGTTTTATTTTATAAAATTCAAAGTATTAATAATTTATAGTTTATTATTATATTAGTCTAATTAAAATTAAAATAACTTCTTTATCTATAAAGTTATAAATAAATAAAATTGTAAAATTTGAAATTTTTTAAGTTTTCAAAAATAAATTCGTTTAATTTTTCTTAATTTTTCAAGTTTCCCTTTTCAAAATCAATAAAAATTTTCAACTTTTTTAACTTTATTTACTTATAACTTTATATAAAACAAAGATATTAGAATTCTAATTTAATGTATATAATATTTAATTATTAAAGTTTAAGTATATTAATTTTTATAAAAGAAATCTTATAATTAATAAGATTATTTGATATTAAATAAAATATTTAAAATCTTTAATATTTTTATTATATCTATATAATTAAACTTTTATAATTTTTTTAATTTTTTATAAAAACTAATAAAATTTTATATATAGTATATTATCTATTTAAAGAATACTATATTTAGAGTGTGTTTGAATCAACTTTTTTTTTATATTATATTTAATATATTAAAAATATTAGATTTAATATAATGTTTATTGAACATAATATTATATTTAATATATATTAGTTCTAATATATAGTTGAAATATTTCGATTCGAATACAATATTAAACTTAATAAAATATTAAATCAAATATATTAAATTAGCAAATATTTCAATATTCTTTTATACAATAATTAACAACAATTTTAATTAGCTTTTAACAAATATTTTAAATAAACATTTATTTCTAATAACTTTATTATTTTTTCAATACTTTTACTACTTTCTCAAATATATTAGCCTCACTCAAATATGCCCAAATATATATTAGCCCAAATACCCTTACTGTTTTAATTATTTGCCTAATATATAAAAAATCGATCCGAACGCACTCTTAAATGTAGTAAATGTATATCAAGTGTTTGAAAAGTTATATTATATTTAGTTTTTGATAATGTTTCTTTATTAATTTTGCCGAGGACATCTTTATCCTCTAATATCCCTATTTCCCTCCTCAAACTGCTATTAGTAAGTAATAGAAAAAAAGACAGAAAGAAAGAAAGAAAAAGAAATGGACCTTTAAATCTAATTCTAATTCTAATTCTAATTCTAATTCTAAATCTAATTCTAAATCGAAATCGAAATCTAAATCGAAATCTAAATAGATTTGTTTATACCATACCATCCCATACCATCCCATACCATACCATACCATACCATCCCATCCCATCCCATACCATCCCATCCCATACCATCCCATACCATACCATCCCATCCCATACCATCCTATACCAGACTCACAAACCCAAAAAAATCATACACCCTGAGAAATCTAAATAACCATTCAAATAACCAT
>NGKI01000022.1:192807-208623 GCA_002162615.1 Myriosclerotinia duriaeana
CCACATCTCCAAACATCCCCCCTCATTTCCCCTTCACTATGACCTCACCTAAGCCTAAATCCCCAATCCTTCCCTTCACCCCCCTCTTTCGGCATATCACAACGGTTGTGCACATCACATCACATCACATCATATCAAATCAAACAACTACTCCATCTCATCACATCATATTCTGACATCATTATCACACTCAAACTTCACATATAAATCACTCAAAACTTGCACAATTTATTATGATGGATTTTGTCTCATTCATTTATCATCTCAATCTCATATGCTTCTCGCCTGCATGATAGCTGGGCGGGATTTTGCCGTCACCCTTTCCCCTTGATTTCATTCTCTCAACTCTCCCTCCCGTTCTCAATCAATGCATGTTCAGTTCAGTCCATTCTTTATCATCCACCACCTTCCCTTCTTTATACTTCTCCATGAATCCGTCATGCATTTTTGCTTTACCCTAAAGGTTAAGCTTGCGATATCTTGAACCACTCTTCCGCTCATTCTCCACTCCTGGCCCTCCAAAAAGAAATAAATAACCATCACTTTGTGTGCACAAAGTGTCCTCCATCCCCCAACCCTTCCGTGTATGCCAGGGTCCCCCCATCCATCCAATAATAAATAACTTTTTGTTTCTCCTCATTCATTTCTCTGCAACCGTACCGCCAGTCAAGTGTGGTGCGGTACAATAACCAAAGGGTCAATCTTTCATTTCCATAGAAAGAGGTCATTGTCTCTTTGATATCCTCAGCCGAGGAGTTAAAAAGTAACGATTTGCCTCCCAATTTCCCAAAAAGCAAATAAACTCCAGAGTCTAAGATAACCATGTCCATCCGAAAATTAGAACAGACCAATTGAACCAGCAGGTGCAGTGCGAGAAAACAAAAAAAGGACATGCAAGAAAAGAAAAAAACATCCACCCGAAAAAAAAAGGAACGCTAAAAAGTACAAGAGCAAAATGTAAAAGCAAGAGGATCATGGGCATGATCATCTTTCCCTTCATTCGCATGCTGCCCAGATATCTCCCCGTGCAAAAATGCTTAACAAATATGAATTGAGAAGGCCGTACTCGTGAGGTGAGAGATATGTTAACAGTCGAAGAGGAATCGAATATCACAACTCAATGAAGAGGTGATTAGTCTGGTCCATAAAGGACACCACAAGTATCTTTCGAGAGGAGTAGATTTTAGTTTCATGATTCGAGTAATCATGATCGTCATCGTAGAAAGGCATTTATTCTCGTAAAATCGAGGTGGTGAAGGGGTTCATTCAACCTCGAATTGCTGTTGCTGCATGAGTGTCGTTGAAAGAAAAACCACCATGCATGTGGTAAGGATACATCGGGGACGTACCCGAAACAAAGCCAGTCATAGGAGCAGGCGATGTAGAACGAGTACCTTGAGGGCTTACTCCAGATGATTGAGTGGAAGGTCGATTGTTGATATGTGCCATTGAGATTGGTGAGTTACTGGCGGTGGAATCGAGAGAACCAAAAAGGTAACCATCATCATTATTTCCATCAAACTGACCAGATCTCGCAGTACCATCTTTCAACTGTGGTGAGTTCTTCACCGATCCAAACTATAATACATATATAATTAGCTTAATTCTTTTACTAGGCCCAGTGATGTTCGTTGGTACGTACGAAGCAATACTTGTCGAGAAGTTCGTTGTAAGATTGTGATGCCAGTATAGGCTTCTCGGTACCAACGAGTCTTGGTGAATCGGTTCCACTGGTGGCTCCATTCGCTGTAGGTAAAGTTTTTGATGCAGTGGATTTATCAAAAGTCATTTTAGCTGACATGGAGCGTGGTGAGACTTGTTCATCATGATCGATGACCTTTCTCGGTTCACTCTTTCCTGCCGACTTCTTTGACTTCATTGTAATACCACTCTTATCACCAAGGGAAGAATTAGCAGCACTGATAGCAGCATTAAGGGAAGCACCAAAGTCATATCTGTGACCAAAAGCTTGACCACCGGCTGCGTTCGTGTTCATAGGAGCACGACGACTGCGGTTATCAGATGCCAAAGTGACAGCAGATTTGACTCCCTTTAATCTTACTGTATTTGAGTCTCCAAGATAATCTGCGACTGGCAGTTTGAAGTTGGAGCTCAAATATTTCGAATCAAAGTCATTTGAAAAGTCGTCGAAGGCTGCAGACTTCTTCATCGAAGCGGTCGGCGCTGACTTCTTGTTACTTCTCGGCAATGAGTTGGCAGATCTTGATGCTGCTCCTTGTGAGCCCTTCTTTCCATTTTGTGGCTTTGCCTTCTTGCGGAAATCAATCTGGAAGTTGGTCGAGTTGTTGTTATCCCAGTATTCCACACCGTTGACACAATACTTCACACAAAAGAACATGGTCTTTGCTTCGAGGTTTGCTTGGTCAGCAAGCTTGATGTTGAAGTTGAAACGATCACATCCATCAGCGTGTTTTGGTTGACGGATGTCATTGTTATATTCAGCAACGACCTCTGACGTGGTCTTCCAGTAATCCAAAGTAAATCTGGCGACGACGAGTTTGTTGAATGCCAAGTTGGTAACAGCCACAGTTCCGATCAAGTTCTTGTTGTCTGCCGATAAGAAAACTCTTTCGACTCTGATGGGCATAGCTGCTCGGTGTGCAGTCATAAGAGGGAAGTTAGAGATAACAATCTCCCACTCGAATGGGGGTCCTCTGTTGTTGGAATCATCATCGTGACCGAATGGGAATTCCGAATCACTTTCATATGCTTCAACAGGAGAAGAACCGGCACTGACAGCAAGAGGTCTATCAACTTGAAGGAAATGTCGAACATGTTCAAGGTGGGAATCGAAGTGAACCGCTTTTGAGAATGTAGGCGTACCAGGCATGGATGATGGGCGCCGCCTGGCAGATGATGGTCGAAGAGCTGGTCTAACGAGTTCTCCAGACTTCTTCCTAAGCATTTGAGGCTTCCTCCTCGCCAACTCTGCTTCTGCATCGCTCAACTCATCATCAGATCCCGTTGTAGGGGTTTCCGGTGCACACTGGTGGCTGTTGTTATTTCTTAGATCGAGGAAAACGGTCTCGGTGCTCGATCTCGTATGTTGAACCTTTCGAGGATGAGGTTGAGATGTTTCGATTCGTTCCGTTGTTGGCTTATCCTTTGCATCCTTGGGGAGAGGTAGGATCGATATAGCATGGGCGAGCTTTTCGATCTCCGATGATGTCCTGACGGGAGAACTCTCTCGGTGTTGTTCGATAACTCTAATGGCAGCTTGTAATTCCTCGAGATTTTCCAACTTCCTTCCTCTTGATCCATTATCCTCTTCATCAGAGTTCTGAGTTGAGTCTGGCGGAGACATGACTACACCGATAGGCATCTTGGTTTCGTCGGTGACAGGTGGAGGTGATTGTCGAAGACTGCTTGAGGCAGTCAAGCTACTATTTGTATCATGGCTTGGGCCCTTTTCACTATCAGCCGTACTAGGAGGAGTTGGATCTAGTGTTGGGGCAAAAGCTGTCGACTTAACCGAAGGAGTCCGCCTATGTCTAGTGAGGTAGGATGTGGATCTTGGCAACTCCGGTCTGGGAGTTGGGGTTTGGTGGCTATGTTGGTATGAGGAGCGTCTAGAGACGGCAGGGGAATGAGTGGTAGAGTTGGCAGGAGACCTTTGGGAAGGTGGAGTATAAGGCATCCTACGACGTGTAACTTTGTTGGACAATCTTTTGTTTTCTTCCTCTGTAGATGCTGGGATGATTGGCAAAGATTATTCGACGGTGGGAGGAGTTTGTCGAAGATAGCAATCTTAGTTCCGGCTTATCATGAAGTATTGGAAAAAAGAAGATCCAATAAATCCTTAAGAATTGTGGACTGTTCGTGGGTGAAAAGGAAGGGTCAGCAACATTATCACTCTTGCATGAGAGATGAAGGGAAAAAAGAGGATTCTAGGAAACGTGGTAGCAATGTATGGATGATGCGGGGCGATTGTGTGTGTCATGTAGGTAATTTTCGCAGACAGATTGATGCAATCAAACTGATGCTACTGCGTGGTGATGTTGTTGTGTTGATGATATAGGATGTTTTTTTGATGAACTTACATGAGAAGAAGTGGGATTTTTCTTGAATACCCCAGGGGAAAAAAAAGGATGCTCCGGATCGAGAGGGATTTGAAGTAAAAGTCAAGATGAGAAAGAACAAATGCGTATTCCAGCTATTTCGTTCTTGTCAAATTTACTTTTGAAAAAAAGATGTTTTCGAAAAGGATGGGAGCGACTACGCAGAAGTTTCTCTCTCTCTTTCTCTCTCTCTCACCAAAAGTTAAGATGGAGAAGATTTTATTTGATTGCGTGGTAGATACGACCGGTTTCGTTTCGTAATCAAGGACGAGATGCGAGATGGGTCGATGATTCAATAGGTCGATAAGGAAATCGGCGGCGAATAGATTTGAGGCTTGACCGTTTCGTGTGTCGGATGTGGAAATATGTGGGAATGTGGGAATGTGTGTGGAATGTTGTTGAGTTTAATTTTCTTCTTTCGATTCTTCGAGTTGTCCGTCTGTCCCACAATACTTTATCTATCTGTTCGAATTCGAAGTTGTAAGATGGTAAGATGGTAAGATGGTAAGTTGTAAGTTGCAACTGATTGAATTATATTCTTCAATGAATGAAGGTGGTGTGCTGCTTTGTATAAAATGGATTGCTGGTTGGTAACCCAAGTATGGTAAGTGCAGTGTGCAGTGTGCAATGTGCAATGTGCAATGCGGTACGGTACGGTACGGTACGGTGCGGTGCGGTGATGTTTTATGTGAATGATTTGAATGATTTGAATGATGATGATGATGTGGATGATGATGATGATGATGATGATGATGATCTTTGCAAATTATTAATTCTATGCAGAAGATTTTCAAACATCAAATGGATTAAATGGTTCGGTTCGGTTCAATTCAATTCAACTCAATTCAATTCAATTTTTTTTTGGCCTTTCCTTTCCTTATTTTGCAGTATTGATCGTGGATATTTCCCCCCAAAATTTTTGTTGATTTGTTGAATTTGATTGTCGTCGAAAGGATAAAGAAAATGGAACCCTCGGATGTTATTGATAGGGTAGGTAGGTGGTGAGAGTGGTGAGAGTGGTGAGTGGTGAGTGGTGAGTGGTGAGTGGTGGTGGTGGTGTAGTATTGGGTTAGAGTGTTGGTCTTGGTTTTAGTCTTAGACTTGCCCTTTGGTCTTGGTCTTGGTCTTGGTTAAAAGGCTGGCGTTGGCCTAGATGATAGTATTTGTATGGTATGGGCGTCGGTAGGAGAGGAAGTGAAAGGTGGGTGGGTTGGGTTGGGTTGATGGGTTGATGGATGGATGGATGGATGGATAGTTAAAGTAGGTCGAAGCAGGTAGGTGGGTAGAGGAGGTAAAATAAAATAAAATAAAATAATATAATATAATATATATATATATATAAAACGGGATGGGGATGGGGATGGGATGGGGTGGGAGTGATAATAATTGAATTGGATGAGGAGCAAGACAAGAACAAGGTATCTTTTAATCAATCAGCTTTAAGCAAGCAAGCAAGCAAGCAGGCAGGCAGGCAGGCAGTAAGTAGATGAGGGGAGGGGAGGGGAGGAGGAGGAGGAGGAGAAGAGAAAATAATTAAAAAATATCCCAATAATAATGGTTATTAACAAGGGGTTTTAAACAATAACTAACCTCAAAGTGGATTTGGGATTGATTGGCGGCCAGGTTTGGTTACTCGAGTAGTAGATTAGAAGTAGAAGTAGTAGAGTACTACTAGTCTAGTAGACTCTAGAGTAGAACTTTGAACCTTTTTTGGAACTCAAAACTTAAAAAAACTTATGGTGGGTGGGTACGATGGCTTGGTCCTTGGCTTATTAATAATTCACTATCTATCTGGATGGATGAATCTATGAATCTCTATGAATCTATAATAGATGTATGGATGGATGGATGGATATATGCTTCAAGGAAAACCAAGTAAACTCCCAGTTTGGAGAAAAAAGGGATACATACAATCAACACCGTCAACAGTTAGATCCTTTTAGTAGCCTTTTGATGATTATGATTATTATGATTGCTCCTTCATTGGTTCATTTCTTCATCTATTGATCCTTTAGTGATGATATTATCAAATCTTCATCTTCATCTTCATCTTCATCTTCATGGATTATTAGATATGGCAGATATGGGTAGCCTGTAGTGTGGATGGCACTGGATGGCACTAGATGGCACTGGATGCGTCGATTCATGGTATGGTGTGGTGCACAGATATATTATTATCATTATTATGATTACCTCGAGACTCGAGACTCGAGAAGGGAACTTGAGCTACTTTGGGCTAAAAGAGACTTTAGACTACCCGGTACTGTGAGGACTCGGGAGTGAGGTAAAGCAGACAGACAGACGGACTATTCTGCTGAATGGTACTACGGGAGATCCATTGATAGGTGAAAGAAGACTCGTATCCTCGAGTAGATGGATTCATAGATTGATTGATTTGGTATCGGGGTAGAGAAACGAACCATACTCCGTACATACATACTTCATACTTCATATAATCCTTTCACTCGATTTGTGCTCACTGCTCTGGCTGGGACGAGTATAAGAGGTAATATCAAGGCGGGTTAGTTTGAATTATTTTGCATTATTCTTCATGGATTATTGATATCAATTGCCTCGAAACTGGCTTTCCCTTCCTTACAAGGTTTAGCTATACCCAAATTGCCCTTCTTAGACAACAAGGTAGAAATCAAGGCTTGGTCATATCAACTTTGTCCATTCTAAGTAGTATTTGTCGTTATCCCTTCATTTGATTCGTTGGATACATATCCTTTACTAATACCATCTCGCTCATGAATCTAATCGAGCTCCGCTTCCGTCAACAATAATGCCTCTTTTTAACCCTTTCTCGAGAAATGGCACGACTGCGGCTGCGGATGCATTCAAGCTTGAACTCCTTAGGGAAATGAGGGTATTAAAGATAATCATTCAACTGCATCTTTAAAACATTTGACGCCGACTAGACGACTGGTCAGCATTGGTCTGACGCCGGTGAAGTGGGTACCATGGATGGATGGATGGGTGGGTGGATGGATGGATGCATTGGTATACACGCTACATTGATATGTTTGAATGCAACTCCGCCGTTGACTACTTAAGGATATTGTCCAAAGTCTTCAATCATGCTTGAAGGAATAAGAATCATCGCCACCTTCATCCCCCAATTCCCCACATCGTGAAGGAACCTCATAAAGTATCTCTACCTAAACTACTGTATGAAAACATTGTCATTCAGTCATTGGATCATGACTTGGGATCCTATGCGCGAAAGAGGATATTTTGACTCCATTCGAAGAGTTGGCAAAGAGGGGAAAGCATGATTGGGATCCATCCAGTATGCACATTTACGCTGTAATGAAACTTTCTTTCCGATTTTTCTCTCTCTCTTCAGGGAAGCTCTTTTGGATTAGTTGTTGATTTGATATCTTATCCGTTGATGGGTGTACCGTGTATGAACGAACTGGTTCATCGATCGATTCGGCGGTTCTTGAATGTTCCGTTGTTCGTTCATCCATAGTTTTTTGATACATATCATTACTAATGAAGTAGTAATCATGAAAGCTATCAGATTCAGTCAAACCCAAATATCTCCATCACCTCAGGAATCATACTTTTCATCTACGATGGATGTACATCAGAAACCTTGTACGACGGCCGGCACAACTATTCAAAATTTCAAATAAACTTCAAAGTCCAGACCACAATCCAAAATTGGCAAGAAACCTTCCCTTTTCAAAGAAAAATCACCTCCGCAAAGGTATAGGGCATTTCCGATGCATTCTCTCCAATACCCCATTAGGAAGAGAAATAGGTAACAGGTAACAAGTCTTCCCATGTACTACTTTTATAAAAAGTTTTTTACCCATCAAGAAACAAGGATTCAACACTTCCCTGACACCACCCTGGTTCATGCATAGAAAATCCTTGATTTTCGTGTGCCATTATGGCTTACTTGAAGTTACTTCCTTGACCTTGGCGTCAACATGCATGTTTGGGAAAGAGGAAGGCAAGATGAATCCGAAGAGGTACGATACCTATCAATAGTTTGTTCAGATGTAACGCAATACCTAACGAGGGGTAGCTTTCATGTTGGTTGATATCGTATCGTACAAAACCCGTCGATTATGTTTGTGTTTGACTAAAAGAAATCGAGGCGCAAACTATCTAGTATCTACGTAGCACGCACACTACGCACGACGTACTACGTACAGAACTTAACGTTTTCTTCTCCAGCTCTCTCTTTTTTTTTTCATTTCAAAATTTACCCCCATCCCATCCAAGAAGACAAAGCCTCATCGTCGATTCTCTCATCCAACCTTGTAATACCAAGTACCTAGGTAAGTGGGCCTCAGATATTTCCAACGAAAGCGAGCGCTACTTAGATGACGCGACACTTTTAATGCCAGTACTATTTGTGGACCCGAGTACCCGCGCTGCCTATCAATGACAAGATATGCCTGAGCCCTGAGGGAAACCTTTTTCTACGGTTACGAATGTCTTAGATTCATTATTAGGTATTCCACTGAGCCTCCAACTTTAACGGGACCATATTTGATATTGGAGAGGGTGAGGGAAAGTTGGAGGCGGAGGCGGGGGCGGAAATGTATTATTCATGTACTCCGTACATGCTCCGTACATGCTCCGTACATGCAATATGTACAATATCACGGAACTAATTTCATGTACGAAGTATGCTGCATGAGTAAGCCTTGAGCAACATATGTAGTATGTACCTTCCAGGTTCACCACCAGCAAGCAGAAAGCTCGATTTCGTAATTTAATCTCAAAATTTCAATCCGATGCCGACTACTACAGAGTACAGTATCGCGGCACAATCTATTCATCATGCAATGCAATAAACGTATACTTGTATACATACAGATAGTATAGATACTAGGTAGCTAGATAGGACTTTCCATCACTCTTCCATACATAAACCATCCGAATCCGGAAGAGGAATACAGATACAGTAGTAAATTAGTAATACATCGCAAAGTTTCCTCCAAACGATTCATCTCCCCTCAAGGCTCAAGAACGGGCGGGGATCGGAAGGTGGGAGCACTGGTAGGTAGGATTATTATTATGTTCACCATACTGTAGAAGTTATATCTCCGAGAAAATCCCCTCTCCCGCATCAAAGAATCAAAGATCCCCCCAACTCGGGGTTTCATGGTAGGCCCGGNGGGGGTTTTTTTGATGATTTGATGATTTGAAAATTGAACCCCGTCCATCTCTAACCGCCGCCTCCTCATCCTCATGGACCTCATCCTCATCCTCCGTATTTCGGCCTGGGATACCTACCCTCGGACCCTCTCCATGATGACTATTTTTTTTTTTTTGGTTTTTTGGTTGGCGCGATGTATGTATGCTGATTACTTACATATATTATTCCTTGCCATTTGTTGACCTCCTCCTCGCGGCGCATAATGTCTGTCTCCCTGGTAGATCTCTTATCTAAGTACTTCGTGCTTGCGCCGATGGGCTCATGATTATTGTTGATTATTGATAGGAAGTTGGAACTTGGAAGGATATGGTATGGGTATGGAGATGGGTATGGAGATGGGTTTGGAGATGGAGATGGATATGGAGATGGATATGGATATTGGATATGGATATGGATATGGATTTGGATTTGGATATGGAGATGGATTTGGATATGGATTTGGAATGGAGGGTAGCACGACATCGGTACGGATATGAAATGCCGAATAGGGTGTGGTGGAGCCTTGTGAGAGATGAGATGAGGGGGGGGAGGTGGGGGGCGTGTGGAAGGAAAATAGGAAAATACTAGGGATGCTGAGTTGAGTTGAGTCGAGTCGAGTCGAGTCGAGTCGCTGCCGTCTAATGTCATTATTGTCAATTACTGTACCATCGAATAATACAATACCGGTACATACGAGTAGATTGGATTATATTGGATGGCACGAATCAAACCTAAATCTCATACGAGGAGGAGGGATTCATCTCTACGAGCTAGGAAGTCGGGTCTTTCCTTTCTCGCATCTCCGAGGGGGGTCTTTCTTCTGATTTCTTTCTTCTGATCTATGGGTTAATTAATATCTTCAATATCTCTTCCACGCCCGACTTCCTCTCTCTCTCTCTCTCTCTCTCTCGCGTACGAAGTACAAATCATGCAGTTAGGTATGTATATGAGGATCGAAGAGTCGGGACCTCGGCATCCAAAGGATGGATGGGAGGGAGCGAAAGATGAAACACACAGCATGGTCTATCTAAGACTAAGACTCATCATGAACAATAACATCCATCCCCGAACAACCATCCCGCATGAACCCCGCAGAGGTCCTGACTCCCCCCAAGGTCTTGGTTGGGGTCTGGATCTACCTTCCTACCTTCCTATCTCCTGCTTTTGCTTCCTGCTTTTGCATCCTGCTTTGCTTCCTGACGCTGATACTTCTGATGCTTCTGATGCTCTGATGCTCGGATGCTCTGATAATCTGATAATCTGCACGTATCTATCGCTATTGGACTAACTCCCCGCAACTCGATCGGTCTGTGCTTGGGTGGTGTTGATTTACTTACATACGTACTGATATACATACATACTGATATATGATATACATACGTACTGATATACATACATACATCCATATATAGTTACATAGTTACATAGTTACATACATACTGCTATCCATACATACATACATACATACATACATACATGTAAATCCGTACTTACTTGATCTTAATCTTGATGACTAGCATAGCATACATATATCATACGTGATACTGTTACATGTATCATACAGTACAGCAGATCGCTGGTAGATAAAGAAACGACGGTATGGTATGGTATGGTATGGTATGGTATGAATGATGTACCTGCTGCTTTTGGTTGGGTGTATGCAGGGGTGATGGAATTGATGGATGTTTAGATGTTTAGATGTTTAGATGTATATACAATACATTTCCATATACAGTCCTGTATATTAAAGATATATCTATATATCTACACACACACATATATACATATATATATATACAAAACCTCCCTAAAACCCCTCTAAAAGGAAATGATAAATTTATATATATCATATACTCCGTATCTATATTATATACTATAAAATATTTATCTTATTTCATATTTTATTTATATATTTATATAATTTTATAATTATATATTTATATATCTATATATTTATATATCTATATATTTATATATCTATATATTTATTATTACAAATATAAAAAGAACTAATAACAGTAGTGGTGATCTTTTAGTATATATTGATATATATATACATATATATTAGAAATATACATTGAAAATATACATTGAAAATATACATTGAAAATATACATTGAAAATATACATTGAAAATATATAATCTTATATAGAGCAAGTATTATTAAATAAACGATATATACTTATTACTAAACTACTATACGAAGGTCGCGGTCACTATAGTCGAGATTATAGGCTCTTTTCAGGGTATATAACTGTAAGGCCCTATAAACAGTGTGATTTTCAATAACCCTGTAGATTAATCCTAATTAGGCATGAGTTTTAAGCTTTGATAGCTTATTTAAGCATTATCTATAGGGTATCATTGGTCTACAAAGTGGTCTTCAGGGTATATATACTGAATTGGGCTCTATTGGGCCTGTGCAAGGACCTATATAGGCTTAGCGAGCCTCTATAATAGGCCTTCATACAGTAGTATAGGCTCAACGAACCTAATCCTAATCCTAATTAAGCATAAGCTTCAGGCTCTAATAACCTATCAAAGCGTTAGTTTATAAGGTAGTTGAAAATCACAGCCAAATGTGGACTGATTATAAGGCCTTTCAGCGTGTATACCCTGAAAGAGCCTATAACCTCGACCATAGTGACCGCGACCTTCGTACAGAGTACTAAACTGTACCTTCTTCGCCTCCCCTCCCCGCTCCTCGCTTCTTGTCTTCTCTCCTCTCCTCTCCCGGGTAATACCTAATGTTTGGTTTTGGTTTTGGTTTTGGTTTTGGTTTTAATGTTAGTTTTAGTTTTAACAGGCATAGTGGTATCGCTGGAGCTCGAGTTCGATATCGGAGTTCGGATTTCAGAGTTCAGAGTGCGGATTATAGATTATAGATTACAGATTACAGATATCCGAGTTCGGTCCGCTCGCTACTGGTAGCTAGCTACTCGTTTTTGGATTCCTTTGGATTCCTTTTATTCTGGGATTCTGGGAGAGAAGTAGGAAGTGGGAAGTTGGAAGTGGGAATTAGGAATTGGGGTTGTTTAGGGGGGATGGGGAAGGGAAGCATGAATATGATGTCGAGGTAATTAGATCTGTGGAATGGGACATTGACGGAAGAAACGAGGCTTTTGGTAATGAATGGATGAATCTGTATGTATGTGTGTATGTATGTACCTAGTATGTATGTAGGTATGTATGAATCCATAATTCCTAAAACCATGCGATTTTTATCAGCTCCTTCATTTCATTTCATTTCATTTCCATTCTTCACCCTTCGCGGTTGCTGTTTCGTCATCACAGACATTACAGCCCTCATCAATTTATTAGTCTTTCAGCCTCTTTCTTATATTAATACTCTGGACTCGGTTCGCTACTACTGTACCGGTATTGGGTGTGTGCGTAAGTAAGGTTTAGGACAGAGTACAAAGTATAAATAAATTACAAGATATCATGAACAAAGTATAAAGAATGGAGTAGAGGAGAGGAGACTGTAGAGTAGATAAGGAAGAAAGGCAGGCATAGGAGGAGCATAGACGTCGATAACACCACTATGGATATTTCTCGAAACGAGGGACAGGGGGATTTTANNNGGGGGGGGGGTTCATGGATTGAAACGAAACGAAACGAAAATAATTCAATAATCAATATTCAATATTTGATATCAAATATTAGAGATCCCAGGTCTCAATCACGATGTACCACTACCTAGTACCTACCTACCTACTTCAACATCATCGCGATGTTCAATCTTCAATCACATCATCATCATTATCAAATCTCAAACCTTAATCGGAAAAAAAAAAAGGGAGGAAATTTTCACTACCTCGTCGCTTAGAAGTTATGGTGTACGTACAATGTACATACAGGACTAGGTACAGTATGGAAGTTTGAAGAAAAAGTATAATAGAGTGAGAGGAGTCAGGACTCAGGATTATATTGGGTATTTTGACTTGCGTTTGACGATCTACATGGCTACGGGAACGGACCGAAATTTTCCTAACTTTTTTTTTTTTTTTTGATTTTTTTTTAACTTTGACTTTGACTTTGACTTTGGGTTTTGAGTAGGGTTAGAACGGAACGGAAGTTTATTTTTATTTTATTTTTGTAAGATGAGATGGGGATGGGTCGTTATGGATATTTTTGCAATTTTAAATCTTCGTAATAATGGGTGGGAGATCGCTAAGGTAGTGTGTTCTGGATGGTTGATGACCTCATATTTATTTGGGTGAGAAGGTCTAGGTGATGGCCTGGGGATGAGATGTTGACAACTTGACATGATGTTGTTGTAGAGGGAATAATGGGATGGGAAGGGATGGCATGGCATAAGGTGGCTCGTTCGCGGAGTTCCGAAATACCTAACCCCCCAGCTGATGGCCAAGCTACTGGGGGCGGAAATACCTGGAGCGAGCGAGCGAGCGCGCACACGGGATGGGATGGGATGGGATGGGATATTGAGATTTCAAGGTATGCATTTGATGGGGAGGTAAGTTTAACTCAGGTAAGGGGGTAGGTAGGTAGGTAGGTAGGTAGGGGAGGGGATGATACTCGTATACGATGTTGTAATTTCGTGAAGCGGGGGTATAGTATCTCATCTATTGAACAATGTATTGAATCCGAGGGGCTGAGAGAAATTGAGAAACTGAAAGGGTGATATGAGTGGAGGTTTGTCCGGTTTGAAGATGAGATGAGGACCATGAGGTGAGGTTGAAGACTTGGACATTGTTAGATGATGTCGGATGTTGTCGGACGGTAACGGTGCTTTGTCATTTGAAGATTAGGTACAATAGATTCGCCAACATGGCGGTGAATTCCTATTCAACAGTTTCAGCTTAACCAATGATAATACAGAATCACCTCGATTTGACGAATTTTTTCTCATCGGATTATTACGAATAAGCTAAGCTCTCTCGCGAGTCGTTACACTATATTCGCTACACTCGTGTATCTTCCCTCTTTGATAGTAGTACTAGACCTTCCTATTTCACCATCCCATTTTCCCTTCCTCATATTGTCTCGAGACTGTATAAATGAGTGATATATCTCCAAGGATATCACTGACCACTCCTCGTGCACGACCATCCCACCCCAGCTAGCACGCCCAATCCATGTATGAAAATCAAGGAACTTCGTATTTTCTTACATGGGACTTGAGTCGACTAAGATATGGAAATCTAGAACTGGCCAATCATTTCGCCATATGGAATGGGTTGGAGGTCTAGAGCGAATGGGCGTTAAGAACCTTGGGATCATCTTATTGGATGTTGAGGAGTTATTTTTTTATCTTTTTGGTTTTATGCTTACGAGGGGGGGATGGATGTGCGGAGAGAGATGAAGGGGGGGTACGAATTGAAAGGGAACAACGAATACTTTGAGACATGTTTGCATGGCGAGGCGATGGCAGTGTACCTATGCCAATTCAATTCAATTCAATTCCATTCGACTCGATTCGATAGATCTTCAAAGAAAAGAGTCGGTTTGGTGCTTTTCTACATATCAGATATCGTTGTTGGGTGGCAAAGACATACATCGAGCAAAGATAATGGAAATCCCTCATCAAGCGCGAAAAGTGGTTGAGACATCCTAAATGTCTGGGTTTCAAAAAAAAAACCCCCATGTAAGGAATTGGATGGACAAAGCTTCTTCTACGCCACAGGCGAGACGCAATGAGTGAGGCTTGTGGTGGGTGATAAGACAGACAGAGAATACCAGTATTTCGATGCCTGAGCTCGAGCGCGAGCGTTTAAGTGGGCGGTTTGGAGTATGGAGAGTATGATGTCATTTTTGCTTGGAGTTTGGGGTTTGGGGTTTGGGGACGGGATAGATGGCGGGCGGGATGGGATAGGATTGATTGGGGATTGATTGGGGACAACGACAACGACAACGACAACGACAACGACAACGACAACAATAACATCATGCCATTATGCCCTCGTAAACTCAAATTTCATAAGCAAGAGATGTACAGCGCATACATAGCGCCAAACATACAAAACCCTAGAACTACGTACCTAATAGTCGGCTAATACCTAGAGAATTACAATCACATCTACTGTGCCGATCAACAGGAATAGCAAAGTGTTGATCTTCGTAGTATCGCCACCAGATTGTTGCCAGCCCCAAGAAATCTGGCTCGAGTTGAGTACTTACTTTGTATCATATATGATCCGATGGATGCCAATCTTTTCCCCAAAGGTATCGTGCACAGTACTCGTGCGGAAACGTGGAAAGATGTTGTGGAAGGAGTATATTCCCAACCTAAACCTCAGCTGGCGTGAGATAACTTATTAGATAAGAGATCGATAGCAGTGCTAAATGGATTTAGGAGATGGTGATCTTTTAACCCTTCCAAAAGTCGGACGAGAAATAGATAAAAAAAAAAATGTCATGTCATGAATGGGGTGGGGTATTTTTTTTTTTCACATTCTTGGGTTGGGTATGGAGGTGCAGTGTCAGCACGGAGTATATGTTTGAATTTGAGGATTTTTCCATTCCGTCCTCCCCCCCCCGGATTCTCCATTTTCCATTTCCAATTCTCCGTTGCGACTCCGTCTTTGGAGAGCGGAGGGGGGTGGAGTGGAGGG